>PKMM01011763.1:49525-67132 GCA_002933915.1 Eutrema heterophyllum
ATAAACTTAAAAACTACAAATTAAACATATTTGAATCAATAACACTTAAATTAATTTTTATTCATCATTTCATATTTTATATATTACAAAAAACTATCCCGCTCGGGTTTAGAATATAGTTTTGTATTAAAATTTAAGATTTGCAATTGGTGATTTGCAATTAGCATTGGATATTCGGTTGTCCCTATTAAGTCAACTTCAACATGGATTATGATTTAGAAAGAAAAAGCTTGATGTGGTCTTACCAGAGTAGGTCAACGCAGTTACACAATGATGAGGTCGTAAAGGTGATCAATAAATATTTAAGCAATTGGTGATACACTTGTATCATGCTCATCCCATGTTGTCACGTCGCTTTCCAACTAATTAAGCTTTGATTACTCTTTAAATGGAATTACTCTATATATTGACTTATATATCTGATCAATTTGGTGTGGATAATTAGTGGAGTTGTGTATATCATTAAGATGCCATGACTTGGAATTGAAGACAGCCCGGAATTATAGGATATTTGTTCTTGATAATGTGAGGTGATTCAACTTTCCCTTTCGTTTAGGATAATTTTCAATTTGCGAAATACTACTTTATAAAAAAATAAAAACATTTAATAGATATATTTGAATTAGCATTGGATATTCGGTTGTCGACTTCTTAAAGCCAAAATTAAGACTAGCACCGACTACAGATATCCCGCATAAAAATAAAACAATGATTTTTAAAATATAAACCACCACGTAACTCCGATCAGTATGATGCATTTTTTAAAGAAATCCAAAGACAAATCTGTAGGAGTCTCAGTTGGTCAAAAGTGAAAAATATCATACTAACGGGTGGTATTCACATCGATTTGTAGGGCCCAACACTCAAAAATTCAAGAACCATCATTAATTATCTCATTCGCATGGACTCCATACAAGTTACGATTTGGTCGTCCCGTGTATTCTCTGCAAAGCAAGTCTCTTACATTTCTTTGATGTGATCTCAACACAACTTTTAAATTCATAGAAACCCTTGAATTCACGATGGTAAATCATGAACAAAATCCTATTTTATGGTAGTTCGAGTTTTGAATCCGAATTGTATAACCGCATGCAAATGTATGGATTACTAATTTGAAGGCAATTGAGATGGAATCAAGAAAGTACAAATAATACATTAAGTGTGCATTGAACTATTTAAGCTAATGCAAAAAAATTCTCAAATGGAAATGGTTGAAAGCATAATTAAAAAGCAATAACATTTCAAAAGAGTAAGCAAGAAAGAAAAAGGCAATTAGAGGGAAACTGTGGGTCATGACTCATGGATATAAAAGTGTATAAATTAATCAACATAACATGCCTCATAAAATTTTACAAATTAATTTTAAACCCTTAATATATTTAATTTCTTAAATTTAAGTTTAATTGGCTTTGTTGTTCGAGTTCTAGAAACATTAATAGTTTGTGTAACTTTGAGAATAAAATATGTTTTTTGTTGAAGAATAACATAGTTTCTGCATTTTTATAACTACGTAATAAAACCTTATAAAATGTATACTATTTATAACATATCTTATTAAATTTATAAATTAATCTGAAATACACGATAATTTTGGCATTTTAACTACCTTATACAGACGGCAAAAAAAAAACTACCTTATAAAAACAAGAGAAAAATACAAAAAAAAACCTCCAAGTGACAAAAAATGCAAGATCAACATCGATCTAAAAAACTGCAAAATAAATCTTCAAATGACAAAAATGCAAGATCAACCTCGATCTAAACAAAGTCCAAAATAAACCTTCATCATATTATAAACCATCAATTTGAATCTTGACGTTAACACCATTAACAATATTAATGAAAATCAAAACTACGTCGTTTTATTGACAATTGATATATAATCTTCTTTAATTTCATCTACGTTCCTTTTCTCACGACGGAATAAATAAAAAAATTATTTTTATTAGATTTCGGTCTTTATTTTGATTTTATATAATTTCTATTCTTGTTAAGTTTCTAATTCATGTAACAAAACCTAATTTCCATCACCCTTTTCGTCTTCCTCCTCAACCCGCAAGCCAATTCTCCTTCTCCAGGGTTACATCCGTGCATCTCCTCTTTTTGAAATTCTAATGTCTCGTCCACTTAAAATGGAATAATTATAAACTAATTAATTAGATGGCATAGTTGAAATGTATATTGATTTTAGGCGCTAAATGACATATTAGATTTCTTAAGCATTTAAATTTTTACTTTAATTTTGGCAACAAAACATCGTAGTTGTTTTTAGTTGATATTATTAAGAGAAATTTACATCTATATGCACTTTTTCAAGTTAGCATTACACAGATAGACACTTATCACTATCAAGACACTTTTATAGTGTGGAAATACTGTTTTACCCTTCAGGAAAAAAAAAACACAGTTTGATTCTTGTAAATCCATCGATAGAGTAACTATGATTCAATTCATTTTCACTCTCCCTTCTCTCTTCTTTCACTTTCGATCTCTCTTTTCTCGATCCAAACAGTAGTAAGAAGTGCCCCAATAGCAATAAGTGTCGGTTTTGTAAGATAAAGTGCACAAAGTGCCTATAACTGTAAATCACTCTATTAATAATAGTATAAACGCCGAGGTTCAAATTGATAATTTTAATATGATATAGGTTTATTTTGCAATTTTTTAGATCAAGTTTGATCTTTCATTGTTTTGTTACTTGAAATTTTTCTTTGTATTTTTTCCCTAAAACAAATACAACAGCTATTTTTCCAAAATGAACATTAAATAATGATATCCTTCTCAAATAGGCGATATTAAAAGCGATTCCTAAGGGTTAGCTTGATCGGCATCCGGAGATCATCTTCGGCGCCGTGCCCTTCTTTCTGTTTTTAATTTCTAGTAGTTTCTTTGCTCCTCGCCCTTTTGGATTTTGTTTCGCCTTGAGGGGGATCCCTCATCTGTTGTTCCTCGGATGTGATGGTGGAGGGATCTAAACCCGTGGATGGTGGATCTCGTTGTATCGGTGTTTTTAGTAGTGTTTCTAACCTCATCCTTCTAGATTTCTTCAAGATGATGGTTTTTGACGGCGGCGGTGGGTCCTCTTGGTCTTAGGTTTTGGAGAGAAAATGTAGAAGTTTCTCATGCCTCCATATATGTTTTTGCTTATCATCCCTTTTCGGTCTTGGTGTTTGCAGGATCAAGCCTCATTTTCGCTCACTCATGCTCGCTCTTACCATAGATTCATATCTCTTTCTCTCTTTTTTGGCGTCTTCCGGTTATGAGGCGTTGTGTTTCCCTCTTTCGGGATTATGTTTATCTCGTTGGGGCTAGGTTTCTTTTCGTCAGTTAAATGTCTTGATTTTGGCTAGAGATAGAGCTTGTGGTTAGGGTTTTTTCCCTTGTAGTTCTTCGTTTTTTAGATTAAAACTTAGCTGGTTTGTTTATTTTGTTGCGGCGATTGAAATGCTTTTGCAGCTCTCGTTTGTCCAACGGTCTATTGAGCGAGATAACTTGACAAAGGTAAATCATAGAATAACATTCATTAAATCGGAAAATATCAGGTTTTGTATTCGAAATATCGTCAAACGTGTTAGCAGCCCGTCTACAGAACATATTGTGCAGGAATTCTTTTTGGAAGTCCTTCAAAAAATTCGAAACAGAGCTGTGGATTGTATTGTAAGTATATCATGAAAAAAAATCATCCTCATAAATTTGTAAGTTTTTAAAAAGATCATTATATTTTCTTTGTGGTTTATTGGTTTCTCCTATGTCTTGTAATTCTTTTCTAATCAATATCCCCCGGTTTATTATCGATATTGACAGTAGTATATGAGTCTCAATCTTATCATCTTCAAACTTATCTCGTTTGGTGAAAGCTTTCAAATATGGTGTAACAATATTTTTTGTCCGTTTATTAGACTATTACATAATCATTTATATTATTTATTTAAAAGTTGATGACGAATAAAAGATACCGTGGAAAAAAAACATAGTACTAGTACCATCATATTTTGTTTTGTTCGACTACTCAACTATATAATAGAAAAATAAGATTACAAATAATTAATAAAAAAGACGGTAAAATTTAATGACGAATTTTGTTTTCTTCATTTTGGAGTAATTAAATTGAAGTATATCTGGTAGAGTTTGTTAGCATGCATCTCTTTCTAAGAGTTGTGGATTATTTCCTCCTTTGTTTTTGTCAGCATATATTAACTATTTTTGTAAAGAAATCTTATCCATTAAGAAAATTTCACATTGCCAAGTTATTGTTCATGCAAGATTTTGTGTCGTCTTCTTGCAGTTGCTCTTTGGGATCGTAGGAAGACGTTTACTGGAAAGTAAACGAAACGGTCGAAGTTGCTTAGGAAATTAATATGGTGCCAAGCATCCATTTATTATGCTTGCCATTCAAATTTTGTTCCGTCTCCTCTGCATTGCTTGTTTTACTCGTTTCACACTACTAATCCCACTTTTTCTGCATATTCAGTCTTATCCGTTTGTTTTGTATAATACATTCCAAAAAAACACTCATCATTTTTGCGAAAAAATGAAAAGATGACGCCCAGCCATGTGATTGGAAAATTGAATAAGTCGTAACTTCGTATGAAGGAAGAAGAAAAATGGAAAACTATATAATCCGATTCGACGGCTTCGGCCTTTGGGAAACATAAAAGGGTCGTTTACATAAGAAGTTCTTTATATCCAAACAAGCCCAACAAATTGATGTAGGCCTTAGTTGCACTCCCTTATTAGATCCCATAAGTTCTCATTTCAGGACAGATCAAGAAAGACGAATCTAAATTAAACGACGAATGAGATGTTTTAAGTCAAATGAAAAATTTCGAAAGCAATTTTTTTAAGTTCCAAAAATTCCTTCAAAAAAAATAAAATAAAAATAAATAAGCTGAAGCTAGAGGATCATATCATAAATATACGGGGCTTGAAAACCACTCAAGCTAGAGGATCATATCATAAATGGAATTAAGATGAATGTAGTATATGAATCTCAATTAAAAAAGTAGTCTCTTTATACTTTTAATTTACATATATAGAGAAGGATTGGAACATTGTCCCAAAGGATGGTGCGGAAGAATGGATACAAAAAGACTCGCTTCTATATTATTATTTTTCCAATCGATCGCTTATATATCGTACAGATATACACAGTACTCTTTAATATATAAATAATTAAATTATTATATAGAGTTATTGGATGCTTTTCAGCTATGGACATCCAGCCCTACAAATCTATTTGCATAGTTACAGATGTACAATTGCTATATACAAGATATGAGGGTGTGTAGTGTTGAAAGCCTAGCTAATTGAACACTAGAATATATATTAAATTCAATCATTCAATCATTCACTACTTGACCCAATCTCGTACTTTGCTTCCAATATACTCTTTCGGTTTGACAAAAAGCATCATTTTAAAGTTTTATTTTTGTTTTACAGAGAGTGTTATTTTATGTTTTCAATACATAATTTTGAATAAAAATTCAGTTTTAACTTTATTATTTTATTGTATTAATTAGAGGAAAAAAATTGTTTAATGTATTAATAAAAAATAATATGAAACTTTTATTAATTTTCTTAATATTTGTGAAATCTTTGTAAAACATATAGAGTGAAAGCTCGTAAGATCTTATCCCACGCCTTTTTTTTTTCCAATGAGACAGCTAAGCTGTTTATGAAAATTAACTCATCTCTTGATTAATATTTGGGTTATGTCTCGTATTAGAAACTAAAAGCTACTCTCTCTCTCATAAAAAGTGTATTTTGACACATTTTACATATTAAATTTTTAAAAAATTATACTAATATGACCTAATTTAATATACTCATAATTAATACAAAGGTTATTAGATTTGGGTAAAAAGTAATTTTGAGAATTAGTTTGAAAATTTGCATTGAAAATGTAAAACGACAGTTTTTTTTTTTTTAAATTAACTTTAAAACGACAATTTTTGATAAATGGAAGGAATATTAACTATTAAGAGATGTATATTAATATTTAGATTGCACAAAAAAAAAAGATCTCGATAAAAGATTACTTGAGTAGGCTTGATTGGTATGAGAATAGTCGGCGTAAACACTTGCAAAATTATAAAAAGTTATTAATTTGGTTTTAGTAGAGTAATGAAGTTTCATTTCTTTTTTGATATTTTCAACACGTCCAAAATATACAACAAAATTACTATTTAAAAACGTAAAAATATAAAAAAAAGTTGATGATTTTTTTTAATGTTAAAAAGTAATGAAATCACATTTTTAAAACACGAAAAGATTGGCATACGATGTGTAAAATTATCTTACCATCTCGATAACATGTATTAATAGGGTGTTCCACATTGGAATGGAGATAATTCAACATTAGTATATTAAAGGATATAAACTTCACGATTTATTGTCATATAATATTAACAAATCTAAAAGATAGTAGGATTTGCTCCACGATGGATGAACCAATATTTATTGTGATTTGGTATTGGCTTTTTGGATCGGTTGTATTCTCTTGTTATCATGCAGACGTTCTGCTCATATTTCCCTATACAAAAATTTCCTTTCAAACTCTTATTTGTAAGTGTATTTTGGCTAATACCAGAGAAAGCTCAAACCCCGGGACAGCCAATACAATTTTCGTAATCGGCGAATAAATTCCTTGTTAATTACTGATTCTGATTTGTATAATTACAATAATAAAATAAATTAGGTCAAACATTGAGATATCGAAAATGGTAGGGAGTGACTTGGCAGAATGGAGAGTTAAAAAGGTAAATAATGAGAAGTAACGTAATGGTTGGAAGCGAATCTTGAAGTCACCGAGTCACTCCAACTACATACTTTCAAAATTTCCCAGAATTTTAGGTACCAACATCCCCGGTTTTCTCGGGGAACTCAATTACATTAAAATTAATTTTATTATTATTTAACTATTCTTTTAAAAATCATTATATTCTCAATCGCATTAGAAAATATATTAAAATGTTAAATAAACATGTTCATGAAAGAAAGTTTGAATAACTTAAGTATATCTAAAATTATACTTGCTTCGGAAGATTTGGACCTGTTAGGAGCGGTTAATCGTTCTCATGTTTGGCCATCCTTCAAATTCTACTCATCTGAGATTTTAGAAAGTCTGAATTGTTTTTTGGATTGGAAGCTTGTGCTTGAGGAAAGACAAACAAATCAAGGAGCTTTTCTCATTGTTAGAAGTGTGACAAATTAAAAGATCGTCATCAATCATATATAGCTTCGGGCTACCTTCATTGGTTTGAAGAGATTTTTGTATCTGAAAATAGTATTGCCTTATTGTAATACTCTTGTTTTTTTGTTAACGGTTGATTGCTCCTGATCCTTGTTTTGTTTGGAATGCTTTTGAACAAACAGTTTATGAATATAAGTACCATTCAGCGACAAAAAAAAAGAAAGAATTAACTGGAAATAATGACATTATATGATTATTGCGTATACACAAACCCATCAGAAATAACTGGGATCTTTTATAGGACCGGCACGAATGTCATTATTACTATGAAAGCAGCTTTGTTTTGTCATTTTATCGAATTTCATCTTCTTAATTTTGTCATTATTGTGCGTATTATATTTATTGTTTTGCATTCATGGTCATGAAAGAAGAAAATTCCTTACAATAAATTTTTTTCTAAAATACACTGCAACTTAAAATAAATTGCAAAACTATTACCAATGAATTTTAAAAGGATTCTGACAAACACCACCTATTTTTTTTAAAGGATTGTTAAAAAAAAACCTTTTTATAATATTTGTAGAATTTTTAAAAGACATTTTTTTGAAAGAAAAGAAAACTAAAATATTAATTATACTTAAATAAAAATTTCTCTATGAAAAAGAGTTTTGTGGTTCCTACATTCCTATTCATTTGTTTGATGTATAAGTGCCATTATTGTCAAAAGTTTCGTCGTTAGTATTCAGTTCGGTTTTTTGTTTTTTAGCTCTAGAGGAATACAAGATGGATTGTAGTTAAATTCAGTTTAATTTTATATGATTGAAATTTTGTATCATTTTTACTTAATTTTTCTTATATTTTTCATCTATCTTTGCATTCATCTCATCACCATTCATGCATTTTAGTTTAGAATTCTCATATCATACATTTTAGAGTTAGTGTGTCTCTTTGCATTTCCATTGCATTTTGGGTTATTTTTAGATATTTTAGAGCATGGATATGTATGGACACTTGACATGCGGGAGAAATAAGACAAGATGATCAAAAAAAGATAAAGCACATGTTTTTAATGAAAAGTGTAGAAGAAAAATGCAAAGACCATCCGAATTGACGGAAAGATCATGTCATATGAAGGCTTTTCATTTAGATTTAGCTTCGGAAATCTTGATGAAAGTCATAGATAATCGAGTTAATTTTCGTTTGGCGCTTGTTTCAAGTCATTCCGGGTAGCGGTCCAAGATATACGGCAAATTTAGTGAGCACATGTCTGTCTGGCACGCAGACAGACTACTAGAAGATACTGCAGGATGCTTGTAGCGGGATGATGACACCGATATGGACCATCTCCGACCCAAAGATCCACCGGGTCAACCCAGTTTGTCCCGAGTTGACCCGGTTTAACCCCTTTTACTATTTAAGTGTTCTAGACCTAATTTTTTAGCAAGTTTTCTTCTTCTAAGAGTTGGATTTGATCCAAACTCGTCTATTGATGTTTTTGGATGGATCTTCATCATTTCATGCCACTCTAGTGAAGGATTCTTCAATCTCTATCTTTTATCTTTATATTTATGTATTTTCCTTTTGTCTTTCTTTATGTTTAATAGCAAGTTTTTAGTTAGATAATGGGTTAGACTATATTAGGATGATTTGATGGTTAAATGATAATGGTTTAGGTTGCATCTTGTTAGATCCTTCATTTAGGTTGCTCTTAATGCTAGTTTTGACTTAATCTCTAAAAATCTAGAACTTAGGGAATTTTATGCCCAGAATGTGTTTGTGAAAATGATTGAACCAAACCTTTTATAAGCTTTACATACTTAGCCAACATGAGTTGATGATTATGGTGTTTAGTGAACTAATTGAAATTGTTTTTTAATGCTCATTGATTATCTAATTGTGAACGGAATTTTATGTTGATTAGGTAATTAGTGAAGTAATTAGTGTCATAGAAATAGATTAGTCATATTTGTGAATTTCATGTTCAAGGATGAGGCTTAATTCAATCTTTGGCATCATTCTTTGTTTGTTAGCTTATATTTATGATAGTTAAATGGTCTTTTATCTTGTTTTAAATTTTGCATTGTACTTTCATACTTTGTAAACTTAAAAACCCAAAAAAAAATTGCTCTAGATTAGTTTCTTTTTTGCATCTTTAGTGTAATTTTTATTCCTCGTGGGATCGACATCTAAATTACTACAATGCATGCACACTTGGGTGATTTAGAGATTTACAAATTGTAAAACTTTGAAGTAGACAAAAATCTCTGTCAACCTCTATTCGAATTACTATATAATTAAAAACTCTTTTTTGTCAATTTTCTTTTGTCAACATATAATTAAAAACTTTTAAATAAAATATAATCTAATTTTTTTAAAAGTATATAACACACATATATGTAGTAAAAAAAATAGGACGACGATATATTTATATATAACTGAAGAGTTTCAGGCTGAATCCCACTATAATTTTTAGAATTTATGAAGTATCGAACATTATTACGATTTAAGAAGTTTATAACAGTCAAGGAAAACTTAAATCATAGTAAGAGAATCCAAATTATGGTTTTTCAACCATCAAACTACCTTGGTTGGTTTAGTATAAAATTGTTGAAGAGTTTAATAGAATAATTATAGTTATTGAGTTATTGAATATATAAGTTTGTTAGATACATAAATATACGTCAGGTATGATAACTCGTGGGGAACGCAAGGTGGGACCGACGATCTATATATATCGTAGTGTATTTTGGTTATTATTATTATTATAAACAAAATTAATTAATATTAATAGGAAAAATGACGTATTTCCACCTCAAATTTTTGATATAGTTGTAAATCTACCCGAAGTTTGGACCTCGACACAGATCTCCCTAAATCGAAAGTTTCAGACGTATTTCCCCTTTGAAACATCGAAACCTATTTACACACAAGTCTCGGATTTAATGGTTTACGACCTAAACCAGACACAAAACCACATAAACCAGGTAGACCGGTCACGTAGATGGAATTTAAAACCCGATCCGAACTGAATCCGACCCTTAAACCCGACCCGTAACTCCTCTTCTTCAAACCATCGACAAAACTCTTCCTGGACTCGTTTCATTTTGATGAAGAAGAAATCAATCACCTTATCTCTCTCTCTCACACACACACACATCGAAGGCACAAATAAATCTGCAATTTCTTAGGGTTTCATCAAGCTCACAATAGACCCAATTCGATTGTGGAATCGGTGTTTCCGTTGGAGATCGAATCGAGATCCGGGATCTTGAGTTGATTATCGTGATGATCGAGGATCAGAATGGTGGCGTTTGGATCGGTGATTAGGAGTCTGATCTTGGAGGAATTGACGGCAATGGCCACATGGTGCGGCGGAGACGGCGAAGTATCTGTGGAATTTGGAGAGCGATTCAAAATCATAAAATTTGGGGTAATCGGTGGAGGAAGAGGGAGAAAGAGCTGGTGGAGGTTGGTAATGGGGTAAACAGGTTGGATCGTCAGAGGACAATGAAGATGAACTGGGCAGGATTGGGTGAATTCGAAGATGACGACGATAGGTTCTTCGAAACTCATTATCGGCTCTCTTATGCTCTTGCTTTCGACATGGCGGGGTCGTCTTCTGACGAGGATTTTGACGATTGCCGAATCTCATTTTCCTCCGCCGTCTCTTCCTTAATCTCCGTTTCCAACGCCTCCAGGAAGTTCCGTCGATGGTGGAGAGAAAGAACGGAGACTTGATTTATCTCGATGGCGGCTCCCAGATCGATCTCCGACACGGGATGGGGCTCGTCAGCAACAAGGACATGGGTTTTTGTTCGAGAATCGTATTTCAGATTTTTATTATTCATATGATTATATCTCTGTAATTTCGTAGCTTCTTTTTGTTGTATTGATGTAATTTTGGCTTTTTCAGTCTCGTAGAGTTAGATATGAGAATCATAATTCAGATTCTAGATAAGCGTTTGATTTTCGCAAACAATACTGTCATATTTCTCTGTAGTTTGCGATTTAGAGTTCCTCGTTTTCTGATTGAGGATTTTTTCTTATGGGTTTTGAGAGTTGAGGTTGGGTCTTTCTTTAATCGGGTCAAATGTGGTTAATTTCTTTAATCGGGTCAATAAATCGGTTTAGTTCCAATTTTAAATGGTTAATTATCATTCGATACATAGTAAACCGACATAAATCATGGTCTGTGTGGTTTAACGTTTCGAACTTCTATCTTGTGTGTAAATACGTCTGCAACTTTCATATAGGGGGGAAATACATCTGAAACTTTCGATTTAGGAAGATATATATCGATGTCCAAATTTCGGATGGATTTACAACTATATCAAAAACTTGAGGTGGAAATACGTCGTTTTCTCGTAATAATATGAGAATCTGATTAGGAATTGATCCGGACAAGTACACAATATTATCTCACGTAAGAATTTCAGGCAGCGGAATTTACGGTTGCACCACATGCTAATGTCCTTTTTAAAGCTAATGTCCACTTACTACTTAAGGAATTGTATTTTAAACATAGACTAAGTTGTATCTTATTAAGATGCTTAGTTGTACACTATTTCTTTATTTTATCACCTAATAAAATATTAAATCTATAAAACGCTAATGTTTCATCATTACTAGTTTTAACTAATTTGAAAACGAAACTTCAAGAATTCAAGCCGGAGTAAAGTAACGATATAAAATTAAATAATGTTTCGTATTAGTAATTTTGTGGAGTAATTGTCAAACTTTAATTGTGTAGAGTTTCGAGAGCAAGAGCTGCGCTTGGAGCGCCAGAGCAATAATTTACTGATTGGCTGTGTGTGTTCTCTCTTTTCCTACCAAGTACCAACACAACAATTCTCAATTGAAACGTTGAAAATGTGTAAATGTTGGCAAAAGAATTGGTTTGGTCCCGTATATCAGTAAATTATACATCTGTTTTTTTTAACAATTTTCTTGAAATTAAGTTAATCTAGTTTGAATTATAAAAATAATATATAGTATGTGATCACCAGAACCAGTGATCAAATCTTTGCGAAATTCTTAAAAAATAAACCACGAACCAATGCTAGAGAAGAAATGTGAGAGTCTACTGACAACAACAGTAATAAAAAAAATATGAATTCTTCACTAAGACGAAAGACTTGTCACAATCCGACGAAGTTGTGGCCAGCATCACGATTCACGAATCATTTCATTTACTAAACACGTATTAACAATCACATTGTTCTTTACCGAAACATGAAATCACAAATACATATTTTATGTTCAATGCATTAAAATACTTTTAAAATCAATAGACATGATATGAGAACTATAGAAGAATGTGCGTCTGAATACATACGACAGCCAAAAACCTGCAACGTGTCGCGGATAGTAAAATTACTATATTCTCAGTTACCTCTGTTTTTTTTTTTCCCCTATAGAGAATAAAATTCTCTTTGGTTACTTTCCCAATTTGTTTATATTAATTAAGTTTGCATTTCGGCTAATCACTAAATCATAGTTAGAATTCAGGTTGTAGAGAAATCTGAAAACCTGCCGTTCTGGTGATAAAAAAACAACCAATTTCTAAGGATCGTAGTTGGAATTTAGAAAACTAAAATGTTTTTATTTTCTATCATAATTAAAAATTATGTATTTCTGTTGTCATAGCTCTATCAAAGACGACATAGTTGTCCTCTGGTCAAATTTATTGTTAAACTATAGTAATGAATGTCATATTTTCTCCCTTTCATTATAAGTATCATTTCAACATTATCAAACGAATTAAAAAAATTAGTTTACATTTTAATTATAAGTTTTTTTTTAAAGCTGATACTTGAATTTCTATTATATTTTACATTTTTCTTTGCTTTAAACAGGAAAAATACTATTTTCATATCAACATTTACATTGAAGTTCAAAAGTGAGAACTTTTTGAAAAAAAATATATAGTATAAAACAACATTTATTGCAAAATGGAAAGAATATAAGATAATGTAACTGGGAATCATTACTTGATGCTACTAATTTAGTAGAATTATAGTTCTTGACATAAATAAAGAAACCTATACTATTAAAATTATTACGAGACAAGAAGATATTACTAAACCAAAGATCCCGGAAATACATTGAACAATCAAGAAAAGCCATAACATCTAAGAAATACGTGGAGTCCTACCATAAATTAAAATATAGCAACAGGGACAATCTAATCAAATAAACAAGAGAATAATGGGTTAATATGTATATTATATATAAATTTTAATTAGCACGTTAGAATCGATACAGTATGAAATTGATCAACATAGATAGTGATATAGATAAAAAGAAATAGCTAGTCTATATATATAGTTATATACACTAATGGAAAACTGGCAACAGTCACAATATTTGCAGATAAAATTACATAATAATAGGAAACATATTTGCAGAGAATATCATAAGCATTTATCTTAATAAAACAGAAAATGGAGTAAAAAATGTTTAACAAAAAGGAAGGACTAAACATATATTATTATTTTAAAATTTAGTCTGTTTGTGATTAGATAAATATTTAAATTAATCTGCTGAGAGTTTAGTATAAAGTGTAACATATGCATATAATTAATCAGTTTGATTTTGATATAAAAACAAAATCAATTAAGAAAAAGATAACAATGATAAGGGAAATGATTCGGAGGATGGCATGAGAAAACAAGCCCATTGGAAAATTGTAAGTTGTGTTCTTGGAAAAGTACCTGGGAGACAATAAAAGAGAAACTTGTGAAGTCACATGGACTCTTCTGGACTTATGCTCATGGCTTCTCCTCTTATTTTATTTTACCTTTTTTCCTAAAATGAACTTCACTTTAAACGTCTACAGCAAAAAACAAAACGCTTGTATGATCAATGCAAAATAAATATCATTCGTGCGAAACACATCTCCATCACCTTGAGAAATATCATCAAATATCACTTTTGCTAAATGACTAAAAAAATGAGTAATTCATAGTACTATTTTGTAAAGACAGAAAGGAATGATCGAAACAAAATTTAGATATTTAGAAAATAATTAACCAATAAAATATTGTTTTGGCGATATATATATATATCATTAGGTGAATAGGTACACGGATTCAAAGGAGACAATATTACTTACAGCTGAAATTTTATTTTGTCCTGAAGTTTTATGTTCACATTGGATTTTTTTTTTTGGAAAATAGGTTCAGATTTTAAGATCCCAAGTGTCCGACCAATTTGTTACATAACGCAGCCCTAGTCACATCTATCTAATTCTTCAACATTTTTTTCATATTTAAATTAGATTAATTATCACTATTATATATTCCCAGAGTGATTAGATCAGAATATTCAAAGATGCCACCTAATTTTAAACAAGTAACCTTTGTTGTTGATAATGAAAAAAACAAAAATATTTTTAAATCCATATAACTAGTGCTATCATTTTCTTACATGTCAATAATGTCAAATGGACATCTCAATTTCAATACTCCTTCCGATTTAAATTGATGTATGTTTTGATTTTTTCACTTATGTTTAAATTTTTTTATAAATGACAATTCTAACTTTATTTATTATATTTTTGTCAACTTCGAACTTTATTTATTATTGAAGAAACAAAAAAAATCAACACATATATATATATAGCTAATTATGCATAAAAATAAAGAATATACATCCTTATGAAATATTTTTAAAAAACAAAATATTCATCAATTTGAAACGGAATGAATAATTTTTATAACATCAAACACACATTTGTTAAACCTGACATTAAACGATATCCACCGGCAAAAACAAATCTTTGGTTGTTTACTTTTATTATCTGATAAACAATTGTATTTAAGTGGGGGTTATTAGTTTAGATTTAGATAAGTTTAATCGAATACTAAGTCGTTTACTTTATATGAAATAAATTAATTTTGTTTAAGTTAAATCGAGCTTGAGTGTAACTAGACGACCCAAAGCCTGCAAATAGAATCTCTCTTTCTTTGGTCTTACGGTCTACTATCACACATGCGAACTTGTACGCTATATGTATATATGTATCTATGTCCCTTTATGTATCTAAATGGTTATTAGTAACCATAGATTAAGATACAAAAAATTAGTAACCAGAGGTTCAAGCTGATTAGTGAATTTAATTCCACGTAACTGGACGGATAATATAGGTTTTTCTGGTAGAATTTTAAACCGACAAATTGCTACAAAATGTGGATGAGGAAACCTAAAAATTAATTGACAAATTAACTACAGAAAAGTAAACATTCAAATTAAAAAATTAACATAAACTTAAAACCCACTAAATAACAGAATGCTTTACATTTTATATTGTCCAAATGAAATACTTTTACCTTTGGTTTTATTCTTTTTATTAAAAAGCTAGCCACTCACTTCTCCGAGTGACGTTTTTTAAAATTCCAAATTTCTTCCCATACCGCTTAAATTATTTTAAAAGTTATGATCACTATGAATTTTTTTTTACCTTGCACGTCAAGAAAAACCACTTCCCATACTACCTAAACTATTTCCTAATAGATAATTTATTCTTAAATAATTTTGGATTAAAAAGAGATATCTGCTAAAAATGTATTAAGGAATAGTTCCAAAAAAACAATTATCTTCATAATATATTTACTATTCTATCAATATATCAACTTTTATATAAATTTTTCGAATTTTCATAGGAACTTTGAAGTTTCTTTAAAGAAACGAGAAAATAAGTAACAAATGTTTCTCAGTCTTCTTTTAGAAGGTTCTAAAAAAACGTATTATGCACATGTTATTACCATACTGGAATTATTACAATTTGCACTTCTTTTTTTCAACAGTCTAAGTACATATATCGGTTCAGTGAGCACCCCGTGCTAACTTGTCTGTTTTTGTGTTGTTTGCGCGTGGGATGTGTGAGATAGAGAAAAAAGTAAACTCCTCATTACTCTTCACGAACTCTTCCAAATGTAGTGTAAAGGCCGGCCACTCCTCGGGTGTAGACACAATCTTCACCAGCTCAGAGCAGTTTGTTGCAAAAGCTATCACCGTATTCTGATTTGCAAGCATGCAGTGCATTGCCCA
This sequence comes from Eutrema heterophyllum, assembly GCA_002933915.1. Taxonomy (NCBI): domain Eukaryota; kingdom Viridiplantae; phylum Streptophyta; class Magnoliopsida; order Brassicales; family Brassicaceae; genus Eutrema; species Eutrema heterophyllum. Next base: position 65,769 of record PKMM01011763.1, read on the forward strand.
AATGAGTGCTTCCAATTCTGTGTGCAGTGGGATATACTTCTTCTTAGTTTTCTAGCTCCCATTATGACTTCTTCGACGCCCTCATGAAAACAATATCATCCTAATCCAGAAAAGTTATCAGTTTTCTTCGAAGAACCATCAATATAACACCTCCATCCATCGTATCCAATAGATTGAGCCAAATCGAATTATGGCCAATTTGTTGAGAAACCATGGTCGGATCGCTACAATTTGCACTTTATCTCCTCTTTATTTTGTAGTTTATTTTCGTTTTGGATTTCTTTGGGAACTTTTTTTTGGGGTCAATTAACTGTTGGGAGTTTCTAAAAAATAAATTAATTACTAGCTTTATAGCTTCACAAAGCTTCTCTCCATCGGCCGACCGCAAGAGTCCCTCAATAAATAAACACACCACTTTGTTTGATCTTCATATTTTTCCTCTTTCACATTCCTATCTTCTTCCTTCATTCCGGTGAGTTCTTGAGAGTTTAATAATTTGTAAAATCAATTTAAAAAGAATCTTTGCATAGTTAACTACAAGCTTAGTTTCCTTAGTGCGTCTTAACCCTTTTACCTTTATTTCCCCGTCAAGACAAAAAAGAGAGCGACAAACACTTTCTGTCATAATTTTGTTTCCTCTCCTTCTCTCTCCCTCTCTCGATTTCTCAATCCCTTCTTTTCATATTCTTGAGTTTAACTTTTCAACAATCTCTGGCTCAAAAAATGCCCTTAGAAGCTATCCTATACCCCCAAGATCCATACGGTTACCTCTCTAATTGCAAAGATTTCATGTTCCACGACTTTTACTATCAAGAAGAGGTAGTAGTAGCTCAAGATACGAAGAACAACATTGATAAGTTAGGTCAAGAACAGAGCTTTGTGGAAAACGATAAGGAGGAAGATCGTCATCAATGGCGAGACTATCATCATCAGTACCCTTTAATCCCTTCGTTGGAAGAAGAGCTTGGTCTTCCCGCCATTGATATGGAGAATCATCCTCCTCTGCAGCAGAGGAGGAAGAGGAGGAGAACTAGAAGCAACAAGAACAAGGAAGAGATAGAGAACCAAAGAATGACTCACATCGCCGTCGAGAGAAATCGCCGGAAACAGATGAACGAGTACCTCGCTGTTCTCCGTTCTCTAATGCCGTCGTCATATGCTCAAAGGGTAATTTAGTCTTTAATTACTCTCACGCACATATACATATACTGGTCACCATTTTTTCATCGGTCCTTCAAATTTGTGTGTCCTTTTGTTTTACTTCCTTGTCATATGACTCAGTTTTTACGTATTTGAGGTTGTTTCAAACCAAATAAATAAATACTAATTTTCATACAAATTATATTAATATATACCAAAGAAAA
>PKMM01011763.1:73690-87304 GCA_002933915.1 Eutrema heterophyllum
CCGTTTGATAACTTTATCTATAATTAGCGCGGATTAAATCTTAGTATATATATATATATATATATATAAAAGAGCTAATTAGCCTAAGTGATTGTTCGGAATGGAAGTTGGTCCACCTATTTTTTTGTTTAGTCCATATATTTAATCATTGTGAAGCTGTGACGATAACCGATGACTTTCTCCCTTTTCCAAAATATCCAAAAGTCCAAAACCTTACCAATGAATTTAATCGACTTCTAGTTAACTTAACTCCAACAAAGCACATCATTTTTATTCCACCCTATATATACATGCACAAGTCACAAGAAATTGTCATCATAAGATAGTAGTATTCCCTTATATTTAAGAAATACTAGTAAACAATATGAGCAAACTACTTGGTTGCCTCGTCCTCATCTTCTCCTACATGGTCGCAGCTGCCTCATCCGCCACTCTTACGGTGAACTGGTCCCTTGGCACCGACTACACTCCGCTCGCCGCCGGAAAGACCTTCGCCGTCGGAGATACCATCGGTGACACATCTCTTAACTCTCTCGTGACTTATTTTGACTCGTCATCACCTTTTTCTCTTTTTTCGTTTTTCTTTTTACGTATACATATATTTATTAGATTGAGATATCATCAAAAGAAATCCCTAAGAGAAACCATAATCCGGAAACTAATCTCATTTTATTGGCATGATAAAATGACTATGATGACCTTATGGTTTTGTTTACGTAGAATGAACATCTAAACCGAAAAAGAAAAAAAAAATCAAATCAAACTAATAAACATATACCAGTTTAAACTTAGTGGCCTTGTCCAGTGGTAACTCCCAAGGGGAGAGTCCTGGGTTTGAGTCCACTTGGCCACTCAACCCGTAATTGCGCGAAAAGGAAGCTGGGTCTAAGAGGATTAGTCTGGACCGAAAGTCTGAGATTACCTCCGGATTACAAAAAAAAAAAAAAAAAATACATATACCAGTTTATATCATATATGGATTCACAATTGAACTGGATAACATTAGTAATGTTACAATTGTGTTACTCAGTGTTCAGCTTTGGTGCGGGTCACACGGTGGACGAAGTCAGCGAGAACGACTACAAGAGTTGCAGTTTAGGGAACTCCATTACATCCGACAGCAGCGGAACAACGACCATAGCTCTCAAGGCCACTGGTCCTCGCTACTTCATCTGTGGAATCCCCGGCCATTGCGCCGCCGGTATGAAACTCGCCGTCACCGTTGCGTCGGCCTCGTCAAACGGTATAGGAGGCGGCACCACCACACCAACCCCTTTCACGGGAGGTGCTGGTTACATTCCCACGACCACACAGGCCATTCCTTGTGCAGCTTGGGCCGTGTCTTTTCCATTAGGAGCTTTGGTTGTGAATTGGGCCGTTGTTTTTATGCTTTGGCTTTGTCTTAGTTGAAAATTTTGTTGTATGTGTGTGTGTTAGTTTATCTACGTATCTTTCAAATTAGGAGTCTTATAGTTCGGATAAACCTATTTGATCAGAACTATACCGGAATATTGAAACCAAAATGAATCTTGATGCATGTAGAATGGTTTTGGTCTTTTTAAATCTTTCAAAACGATACTGAATTTGAACCCAAAAAACAAGATTGCCATGTGTTAGTATGTGAGAGCATCTTCTGAGTATGATACTCCCTAAAGCATCAGATCCACCGTCTCACCTAATTAGGTGGAGCTCACTGGATCTCTCGTACATCTAAGCCGTCCATCTATATATAAACATTGTAACCACTCCAGATCTCTCTATACGAACCGACGCAACAACAGAATAATATCGTTTGTTTTGTGTTTTTAACCAAGAGATGGTGACCATATGACGAATTTAGAAAGGTTATGATTATCTATGTATTTGGATTAGAGATCAAATTTCGATTTAAAGATTTTTTTACTAGGCTATTGTTTACATTTTAAATATATATATATAACTAAATTTTCGTTAATATATCAGAGATCAGTCTAGAATTTGATGTGCTAATTTTTAGACGTGATATAATTAATGTACTTTGGTCGATATTATGGAAGAGTGACCCAATATTTTCATTCTTTTTAGTACAATTTAATTGTCTTTTTTTTTTGTTTCTTAACTACTGCGAATAACTATTATATATTAGAATAAAATATGATAAAAATGAACCGGTGACCAGTGAATTTTTTGTTTTTATCGGCTTTTTAGGAAAATAATAATAACAGAAAGAAAAAGAAATATCTCGGAAACATCAAATAGAGATCATAACCAGCTTGCAAGCAACTATAAATAAACACAAACACAACACACAAGACGGCGAGAAGAAGAAGAAGAACAAACACACAAATTAGGTCACGACAACAACTTCAACAATGGCTAACGTTTTCCTCATCAGTAGCAGAAACAGAAGATCAATACGAACAACAACAGATCAATCAAAACCCAAGAATCTTACGGTGAGAAGGTCAGATTCTTCTTCAGACAGCAATTACTCAGTATGCAAGAAACATCCGAAGCACAGACAGTCTCCTGGAATCTGTTCTCTCTGTCTCAACGAGAGTCTCTCCAAGTTGTCTCTCGATTTGCATGACTTTAGTTCAAGCATGAGCTCGTCTTCTTCGAAAAACGTGGCTAAAACGGCGTCGTCTTGCTCCTCGGCTTCTTCAGATTCAGAATCAGATTATTCTTCAACGGCGATTTCTTCTTATTACTCTTCCGTCTCTTCTTGTTTGTCTCCTCTACAGCATCGATACAGTGAGATCGTCGTTAACAAGAAGAAAAAGAAGCATCCTAAGAAACAAAACTTCCTCTCCAGATTATTTCTGTAACTATTATTTACCACATTTTTTGGGTTTAATATATTCATTTTTCTTCTCTGTTTTTTTTCACCCCGCAAATACAGAGAATAAGCACAAGAAGATCTCAACAAATTGTTTTATATAGAATTGATAGAACAAATACAAAATATCACCCCGTTTACAATTTTTTTGTTTTATACAGAGAATAAGATTAAAATTTGGAAAAATCTACATCACATATACAAAATATTACAAATATTTATAGAATTGAATATTACAAAAATTTAAAGAATTTCTATATAAATTAACAAATATTCTATATATAAGAACATATTCTATTTCAAGTTCTTGAATTTCATGGCAAATGTGATTAATTTACAGTAGCTATCTGTGATTCAATATGTAAACCATCTGAGAATTATTAAAAAAAAAATACAGAGAATGCAGACGAAGGCTGTGATTGGTTGGCACATGACATAACCAGTTGGCAGAGATAGAGAGAAAGTTAATGTACGGTGAGAGGACAAAGACGTGTAGCCTTCATTTATTCAGGTTTGGTATTACAGCTGGTCAAATTTACTAACTAGCCGTACCATCATAACATTTTTTTTCTTTTTGAAATGTTATATTTATTTGTCAAAGCTTTGTACAAGAGTACAAAGATTAACAACATAAATACTTAAAAGAAGAACTGAAAAGATAAAAGACTAAGAAGTTGTTTGCCTAACGATTGCAAAGATAATAAAGGAAAAACTCAGCTAGACAATCTCAGCTCTTGCCATCGTTGCAACACATTCATGTTCTCCATGGATGATTCGTCCGGATACAGCGATTGAAGGCGTTGTCGGACGTCCCTGTCAATTTTATGTATAAGAGTGATCGAAGACGTGAGATGTTGTTGGTGTCGACGCCCATTTCTTTCTTGCCATATTCTGTAGATAGAAGTTTGGAAGACTAGTTTCGCTAGGATTTCGTCACATTTGGTACCTCTTTTTTAAAAAACTTCTCTCGTTGTTGTCGTCCAATCAGAATTTTGCTTGCCCCGAAGAAGCTTCAAAGATAGTGCATTCCAAATTGTAAACGAGTAAGGACAAGCGAAGAACATGTGATCCCTTGTTTCATTTCGTTCCCCGCATAGAAGACAAGGTTGGTAGTGACCCCATGTTCTCATTCTATCCCCCGTAGAAAGCTTATTTCGCATTGCTAGCCAAGTTATAAAAGCAAATCGATTGTGAGAACCAAACCAGTTGACTCCACGAAACCAATTGGCATGCATCCCGAATGTTCTCCCAAGTCTGGTTGGTCGAGAAACGAGGAGCATATTTGTTTCCCTTCCCTCGCCAAAGCACCACGTCGTGACCTGCAGAAGCAAGAGGAGGCGTAGTAGAGGTTATACGATCCGTCAATTGTCGAAGTTCAATATTTCGGCATCTATAGATTGTCCAGCACCGGCCCGTTACTGCATCGGCAACCATTGCATGCCGAGGGATGCCAAGATTACGAGTCCCTGCCTCACTTCCTATGTCGATGAACCTGCCCATATCGAACCAATTATCAAACCAGAAATGAGTGTTTTCACCGTTTCTAATCTCATGTTTCATGAAACTGGCAGCTAGAGGGCGGAGGTTAAGAACCTTATTCCAAATCCATCATAACATATTAATTAATACTTATCACAGAAATGCAATTAAAACTTTGTTTATTCCGTATAATGAAATGTTATTTACTTGTAACGGCACAAAGATATTAATCCACACAAGTCCAATATCATAACAAAATTCATTCAATAACCATCTTCTTCTCTTTTTTTTTGTGTGTAAAATTAGTAAATCATTTGCATAATCACATTAGAAAATGGTAATTTCGTAATTTCCAAGAAATCCAGTATCTTTACTTGGAACTCGAAAGGCTTTGATCAAAACTCACTAAATTTAAATTTGAAACTTGCTTGTTACGTTGACTAATAGCTTTGGTAATTAATACTAATAATCACTGTTTAATACTAGTAATACAAGAAGATCGAGAAGAGAAAGAGATCATGGACTAAATGTTAAAAGAGCGAGTTAGGAGGAAATGAGTGGGTGGGTTGTACATACAGAGGTACAATGGCCAGTTCATGTCGCCGTTCTCTCTCTCTCTCTCTCTCTCTCTCTCTCTCTCTCTCTCTCTCTCTCNTCAGAGCGGATATTCGGTCTTTTAAAAAACGATATTTGTGATTTGCTCCTCTCTTAACGGATCTTACATTTTATTATTTGCTTTGCTCCGAAGCCTTACGGATATCCGGATTTTTCGGATCAAATCGAAGTGGATACCGAAGCGGATCGGATCGAACGGATATTTTGCCCAGGCCTATGTTCATCTACATTTCTAATGGATATCGATTTTTAGCTAAGTGAAACCCTTAATAAGATATATGATCGGTTTGGTTTTAGTAACATATAGTTGATTGATAATATATCGAACGATGGAAATGTATTTTTGATGTAATTTGACAATTCTTTGTCAGTTTTATATAAATGATTTTTGTATTATTATTATGTCGACAAAGGTCATGGATTTTTACCTTAGATCCAATTAACACTGAATGAGTTATGGATGTTAGAGATTTATAAACCTCTAATTCGAAGATACAATTCCGACAAATTATGATAAAAATATGATAATTTAACAGTTTCATTTTGACCAATATATGAGAATAATATGTGAAGTAAATCTAATTACGTTACTCGTCAAATTTTAATATATATCATATACTATGACGTAACGCTCAAAGACCAAATTTTGTTTTTAACTTTCTATAGGGGATTTGAAAATCAGGCTCTGCTAACGGGATGAATATGGAGGAATTAGCATTAGGCTATTCAACTCTGTCGTGTCATTTATTGTTCAAAAAAAAAAAACACTCTGTACGTAGTGTCATTCTAATCTCATATCTTGCAAATGAAAGATACACATGATTTATTAATGACTATGAATTTGAATTTATATACGTGAATCCTAATGGTGATCCAATTTAGTTATTTAAAAAACATGAACCCTAACGATTATCCAATTTATTGAAATAAAAAAAGTTACGTTGAGTTAACAAAACAAAACATGAACCCATAAGAAACTGGGAAGGTCCCGGAAAGAATGGGTAGATCTCCCTTTAACTTTTATATAAGAATAGACTTTTGCGCTATATATTTTTTTAGCATCAAACCGTGCAAAACCAATGTTGATGGATGCATCGACGTTAAGAAAAAGAGCTATTTAATGGATATATTATTGTCTATGGTGTAACTAACTTATGGTGGTCTACAAGTTGAGGATTATTCTGACCATTCGAGTTCTTCCACAGTGAATCATGTAAACGCTTTAAGTTGTTAGAAAATTCGGATTTTCATAGGTTTCGGGGATCTAGTAAGAAAATTCGGATTTCCATAGGTTCCATAGTAGCAAATGCATATCGTCTAAAAAATGGAAAACTCGAAAGAAAATAACTTGTGTGCACACAACACTTTGATTAAATTAGATTTATAGGTTACGAGTTACTACTCAACATTATTTTATCATCAATATATATTTTGTAACATCTTATTTATTAAATCAACAAACGTATGGGAAATACAAATAGTTACTTAGCCAAATTGGAGGACTTGCATAATTAAATTGATCATATATATATTATAATCGCGTAAAAATTCTATTTTTTTCTTTTATATATCAATCGCTTAAAAATACTTCAAATACAGTTTCCATGACTTTACCAGTTTCTCTACCATTACTTTGATATCGAATGAAAATCTTGTAGAATGCAATAAATTAGATTTATAGGTTACGACACTGTCCATTTACAATTCTCATTTAGCAATCGTCTCCTCACAATTAACACAACTCTTCTCTCCTCTCTCTCTCTTTCTCTATCTTTCTCTCTCTAGATCAGGTCAAACGTCACGTGACCCTTCTCTTACCTTTTGGCTTGTTTGTACCTCTTAAAATAGAGTACAAGAACCAATCAAAAATCGAAGGGAAAAAAAGATCGTCGATATTGGGCATTAGGACCCATCGATGCATTTGACTTCTCTACTTTCCTTTTTTGGCAAAACACCTCTACTCCCGTAATAGAAAGCTCATCGCTCACCATCGAAACACAGGACACAAGAAGAAGTAGACCAAGATCCGTTTTTTCTGAATCTTTCCTTCTTTCTTGAATGTTGCCGTTTGGATCGTTTTCAGAAAAATGCGACGGCGGAGGAAGGCGGTCGTGGTGGCGGTGATACGGAGAGTGCTAACGTGCGCCATATGCGCAATAGCATTACTCGGCTTTCTCTCTGTACACATCTACGTTGCTCCTTTCAACAGACTCCCTAGGCTTCACCTAAACAACCACCACCACACTCGCGTCCGTAACCAATCTCTACGCTCTCAAGATTTCGGGATTTTTGATCGGTTTGGTTTCAGGCAAGAATAGTGGTCTTCTTAACTCTGTTTCTGAGATTGGGTATTTTTATGGATTTTGATTCCTCTGTTTAACAGCGAGAAGATACCATCAACTACGACAAATCGATCCCAGAACAGAGCTCCACGAGGAACCTGTCTCGTCCGGAATCGATTGAATCTCCTTTCATCTCCAAACCCAAGGTTCAATCTTTACGACATTTCTTGAGATGTTCTTGTTTAGTGTGTAACGTTTTGAGCCTTGGCTATTAATATTGGTTTTTTTTAACCTTGTGGCTGATTCTTTGTCAAATTTCTTCAGTATCAGAGTTCAACATCGGAACACATCAACAACACACAGGAGCTATTTCCTCCTCATATCTCGACAAACCCTTCTTCTTCTTCTTCCAAGGTTTGATACATTTTGATTCTTGATACAACTTATAGGTGGCCTAAAACTATTGTTTGTAAGTGAATCTTTAGTAATTGGGAAAATGATGCAAGATATCTTGATGATGGGTTTGTTGCTTAAATAATAGTGGAATCAGAAGACAATGTCTGTATATACTAAACACTAGACATTTGTTTCCTGGATATAGAGAAATTCGATTGTTTTGAATAGAAGGATCATGCTTCTTTCGTGTTTTTCACTCTTTTAGATTTGACAGTTGAACACTACAAGCGGGACACCGGATTTTGACAAGCTTTGGAAACCTCCACGCAACCGCAATTTCATTCCTTGTGTCAATCCCAATCGTAATTACACATGTGAGAAAAGAAAACTGTCTGGTTTGGTTTCTTCTTGTAGCCAAAATCAAAGTCTTGTGTTGACTCATGACTCAAATCTTTTTCCATACTCTCTGGTTATCTGGTTCTTCAGCTCCACCGGAATCTAGAGGCTATCTTCTTGTTCACACGAATGGCGGGCTTAACCAGATGCGTGCTGGGGTAAGTATGTAGTAGTATTCTGTGTGTTTAACTGCACTCACGAGTATGAAAAACTTATGGTTGAATCATTCTTCTTCCATTGTAAAATTTTACAGATATGTGACATGGTAGCTATAGCCCGTATTATAAACGCGACACTTGTAGTCCCAGAGCTCGATAAACGATCTTTTTGGCAGGATACTAGGTTAATTCCATGTTACCATTCTCTGTTTTTTTCCTTCTTGTCTTAGCATTTCTTGATCCTGTTTTAACCTGTTTTTGTTTCTCTTTTTGGATTGACCCAATTGAAACAGTAAATTCTCGGATGTCTTTGATGAAGATCACTTCATCAATGCTTTATCTAAAGATGTAAGAGTCATCAAGAAGCTTCCAAAAGGTATTGATGGACTCACAAAGGTGGTTAAGCATTTCAAAAGCTATTCAGGATTGAGTTACTACCAAAATGAGATAGCTAGCATGTGGGATGAATACAAGGTGATCATATTCTTCAACTCCTTCTTTTTGGTGCTTAAAAAGATCTGCCTTTTAATGTTTTCTTCACTCAGGTGATCCGAGCAGCCAAATCCGATTCTCGTCTAGCAAACAATAATCTACCTCAAGATATTCAGAAACTGGGATGCCGTGCTTGCTATGAGGCTCTACGCTTCTCTACTAAAATCAGATCAAGGGGAAATGTAAAACTATTGATTTGACCTATAACCATCTCAGATGACATATCTTTCTATCTAACAGTTAAGTTTCTTTATCTAAANACAAGGTGATCATATTCTTCAACTCCTTTTTGGTGCTTAAAAAGATCTGCCTTTTAATGTTTTCTTCACTCAGGTGATCCGAGCAGCCAAATCCGATTCTCGTCTAGCAAACAATAATCTACCTCAAGATATTCAGAAGCTGGGATGCCGTGCTTGCTATGAGGCTCTACGCTTCTCTACTAAAATCAGATCAAGGGGAAATGTAAAACTATTGATTTGACCTATAACCATCTCAGATGACATATCTTTCTATCTAACAGTTAAGTTTCTTTATCTAAACTTTCGATTTTTATGATATATGTTGCAGCTTTTGGTTGATAGGATGAGATCTTATGGTCCATACATCGTATTGCATTTGAGGTTCGAGAAAGACATGCTAGCTTTCAGCGGCTGCAACCACGGTTTATCTGCTGCTGAAGCTGCTGAGCTAAGGAAGATAAGGTAAGCAAAACAAAACAAAAAACTACTTATTTGTGTAATTTCTTGCTGGCTGTTTCTTTTCGAATAAGAATATTGCTTGTTTAGGAAGAACACAGCGTATTGGAAAGTGAAAGATATTGATGGAAGAGTACAAAGGCTCAAAGGGTATTGCCCATTGACTCCAAAAGAAGTCGGAATTTTGCTGACAGCTCTCGGATATTCATCAAACACACCGATATATATAGCTGCTGGTGAGATTTACGGTGGTGAGTCTCGGTTAGCCAGTCTAGGCTCTCGTTTCTCCATGTTAATGAGTAAGGTATTACTACAAAGTTTCAAGCTTTTGGTTATTTATTAACTAATGGGACCGAGTAAAGACTGACCCTTTTGTTGCAATGAAGGAAAAATTGGCCACAAAAGAAGAGCTTAAGCCTTTTATGAACCACTCAACTCAAATGGCTGCACTTGACTACATTGTTTCCGTCGAAAGCGATGTTTTTATTCCGTCATACAGCGGAAACATGGCGAGAGCTGTTGAAGGGCATCGCCGATATCTTGGTCACCGGAAAACCATCTCTCCCGACAGGTGAGATTGTGTGTTTTTGTGTTGGTCTCAAGTCATGGAATCTTACTTCCATTTTGTTTTGTATTTGTGATTCAGGAAAGGCATTGTGAGGTTGATAGACAAAATTGGAAGAGGATCTGAGAAAGATAACATGAAAGTGTATGAAAGAATCATAGAGATTCACAAAAGCAGGTAAGCAAAAACCAACATTTTCATACAGTAATACTCATCTCGATAATGTAGTGACACTAAGTGTTGTGGTATAATAACACAGACAAGGATCACCAAGGAGAAGAAAAGGACCGGTTTCTGGAACAAAGGGTTTGGAGAGACATCGTTCTGAGGAATCTTTCTACGAAAATCCATTACCGGATTGTCTCTGCCAGAGACTCAAGTAAACCGAGATGATGAGACATGAGAAGTGGATATAACAGGCCTTGTGGGATTTATCCATGCTTATTGGCATTGGATATAAAGTTCAATGATAGTTATAGGCACATTATAGTGAAAACCATTGCTGATTAATGAATCAGATGTAGACACACAGTTTGGTAATGAATGGTATACCATTTTTTAACGTTTTTGAAAACATAGGTTTTTAAAGTTTTTGAAAAGTGGTTATGCGATATATATATACTATAGACATGTTAAAAATAGAGTATCAAAAACACTAAACAATTGACTTTACCGTTTTATTAATATTTCTAAGGAAATTATATTCATCTAAGACTGTTGTCTTCAAATTATGAAGGAAACATTGTCAGAANTTACCGGATTGTCTCTGCCAGAGAGACTCAAGTAAACCGAGATGATGAGAGATGAGAAGTGGATATAACAGGCCTTGTGGGATTTATCCATGCTTATTGGCATTGGATATAAAGTTCAATGATAGTTATAGGCACATTATAGTGAAAACCATTGCTGATTAATGAATCAGATGTAGACAAACAGTTTGGTAATGAATGGTATACCATTTTTTAACGTTTTTGAAAACATAGGTTTTTAAAGTTTTTGAAAAGTGGTTATGCGATATATATATACTATAGACATGTTAAAAATAGAGTATCAAAAACACTAAACAATTGACTTTACCGTTTTATTAATATTTCTAAGGAAATTATATTCATCTAAGACTGTTGTCTTCAAATTATGAAGGAAACATTGTCAGAAAAAAATTTAAGATAGAACTTACATATCTTTCAATGTTTCTTTTGATTGAAATAGTCATGATAAATAATTATGTATGCAACCTTGGAGAAACAGAAATGTCTCCAGTACTAAGAATTGAAGCTCGCCATGTAAAAAACATAATCAGGAAGAACAACATTTTAGAATCGGATGATCCTCAAAACTTGAGTTGAGCATAAAATTAAAGAGAAAATTTGAGATTATAAGTTTTGTTAAATTCTCACATATTATGATGGGGAACCAGAAGTGCTGGTTTTGTAAAATCTTATTAAACTCTGCAGTGTAAATCGGGCGATATCATGAAGGTAACAGCAAAAGAGGATGATGGGGATATGATCATTCTTCAGGCAGCAGTCTTAAAGAGGACCAGGGAAAGTTCCGTTCTCTCTTTGCTCGTTCCACCTATCAACCTGCAAAACACAAACAGATAGATTTTGCAGTGTTAAGAAGCAGGACAGCGAAAACGTCCCAAAAGGAAACAGAGCTAATTGCATGACAATTTTGTTATCTCAAAACAGTGAAGTAGTCTTTTAAAAAAGGTCTTTAACTAATCATCATCATCTATCAAGTTATTGGAACCACTCAAGGAGTGAAGAAAACTTAATGGAAGGTATACCCATTCGCTGGGGCAAAGAGATCGATAAAACTTTGCAAACTTATCGCATTCTGGAGCTTCGTCACCCTTAGCAGCTACACATCTGGAGATTTGAAAACAATCAGAAGACTTAGACATGGAGAGAGAGATCATAATTTAAGAAAAAAGGAAAACCACAGCAGAACATCGATTTTTCACCTGTGATATTCAATGTAACGTGTGAAACAATGCCTTGTTTGGTTTGTCGTCGGGAAACGGAAATCAGCAGGAGCTGTCTCAAGCTGAAAAAACAAAACACCACACGAGCCAAAAGATATTACTTATTACCAGAGAACGAAGAGCAACTGCAACAAAATTAGTTTCTTTTTAGGTGGATGGCTACTACAATATACCTTGATCTCATCAGGAGTGTCCTCGGCAACTTCTTCACTAGTGTTTTCGTCATTATTTTCTTCAGCCGCAGCAGGAGCCTCTTCAGCGTTGTCTTCAGCCGCAGCAGGAGCCTCTTCAGAAGTCACTTCTGTGGAAGCAGGAGACTCGGACTTCTCTTCAACAGCAGAAACCACTTCCTCAGCAGGAGATTCTTCCTTGGCTTCGTCCCTGCTAACCTCTTCAGCTTGAGTAGTAACTTCTGGTGCCACCTCTTTCACTTCCACAGGCTTTGCAGTTGTGTCTTGCTTCGCTTCTTTCTCCAAATGATATTGCTGCCATATGAATCAGTGGTTCCAGATGTTAGACCAAATGATACCAACATAGATTCTCACACCAGACAATAATAACTGATTTGTGAATGTCGATCCTATTCGTCACAAAATAAACTTAACACGGCCATTTCTTCAAGCTATTGATGTTATTCACAATGATACAAAACTGTAAAATGTTTTTTTTTTCCTAACGAAGTTCAATGTTTGCTGCAACATGTTTGATATCTAACTCAACGCACGTCGGTCTTAGAAGAAAAGAAAATTCTTTGAGAATTATAAGACAGAAAAAAACTGGCATGATCCAATATTGTTGACCTGTTCAACTCAATCTGTTTTGGTAAATCGATCGGAAAATTGAAAACCTTTTAAGATGAATTAAAGAGAGAAAGAAATCTATTTTTTCCGCTCACTATCAAATGGTAATCAAAATTGAATAGAATCAGATCTAACAAATGTGAAAACAAAAGAAAGAAACACAAAGGATGAATCAAAAGCAAATTCAAAACCGAAATCAAAGAGAATCAGCTGATTCTTCAGTAGATCGGATGAAAACTGAAAACTGAGCATCGGCGAGATACAGCACAGAGAGAGAAAATGAGAAATGGGTGTAGATGAAGAATACCTCGGAGAGCGACGGAGTTTGAGCAGCCACAGCTTCCGCCATTGAAGTGTGTGGTCAAAAGAAGATTCTTTAGGGGAGTGGAGAGTACCAGAGAGCGACGAGGATCGGAAAGAGAATCTTTTGATGATAAACACTCGAGCAAATTGTTAGGTTTTAAGCTCTCCAGGACCTATCTGGCTATTTCCTTACAGAACAAAACGACTGTGTTTTTGTCTGAAACATTAATTGGGCCTGGATTTTCTAAATCAGCTTTAGGCCCAATCTACAGATGGTCTACAATGGGACGGTAACCATTTTTTTTAAGGCCGGTTCTTTTCGTCATTCAATGATTCATCTGCACCAAGACGAGAATTGATGTTCGTTTAAATGTTTTTCACGTTAATTCAGATGAATCATCTAGATAGATCATCTGAATGAGTTTTAAAAATTATGAACAAATTTTCAAATCCATTTGGATGATCTGAATTGGACCATCCGAATGGAAATAGTTCTGTCAAAAAAAGAAAAAGACAAAAAATTCATAGAAAGTAAATAATTACAATTAAAAAAATAGTTATGTTAAATTAAATAATAAATAATAAACAATAAACAATAAACAATAAACAATAAACAATAAACAATAAA
>PKMM01011763.1:87935-105625 GCA_002933915.1 Eutrema heterophyllum
GATGGAGATGTAAAATGATCAAACAAACAAAAATTCATCCAGATGAATCATCCAAATGAACAACCAAAAATAGAAACGAACATCATTCAGTTTATTCTTATCATGGATAATTACTATTTCTTTCATTTTATTTCTGTTACCAGTTTTAAATTTGCACAACCATAAATTATTTTTCAAACTGAAAAATGAATATATTATTAATTAGATTTGCACAACCATAAATTCGATCATGCATATGGACAACATTCAATTACTAATACATATTCATTATTTTGTATTTACATATATAAAATGATTAATATTTTAGGAATCACACAATTTTAGGAATCACATAATTTTTGGAATTGTTGATTTAGAATTAAATTCGAAATGCAAATCTAATTAATCTCGGTAAAATTGTCCAAATTATGTTAATATTCATTTATATTAATAAAGATTTATTAAACAAATATTATCATAAAATCTAAACTAGAAATGGTTATTCTATTCAAATTCAGAATTAAGAATTCTACCACAAGCTTCCAACGATAAAAGGAAAGAAGCATTAATTCACTAGATTCGTAAAATCATCATGACTTATTATACAAACTAAATACATTTGCACATAAATAAATATACTAAAGGAATTAATTGTGGTTTCCTAAAATTTCAATATTACAATTTTGCTGCCATTAATCACAATATATATCATTAATTATATTGCCGATATTACGAATCTAAAAATCCCATATTTTCAGTAACTGTAACAATCCTAATAACGGTAACCATAAAAATTGTAGCATAGAATTTGCCAATTTTTTTGATTTAATTATTACTATTTTAATTATTATTAAAGTCTATGAATGGCTATTTGTTTAGGGATATTTGCAAAAATGACTCACAATTTGTGGCAAATGCAAACATAACCCCATTTTTCTCAATTTTCAACAAATACCACTTTCTCTCCATTATATCCTTCACAACCACACCTATTCACGAAAATGCCATTATGCTCTTTATTTTTTTATTTTTATTTTAATTGCAAAAAGACACAATAATCCATGACATATCATTTATTTACGAAAATGCTATCTTATTCAATTTTCACAACCATCATTAACAACCAATTTCAAGCTCTAAATGTTTACCTAACCGATTTTCTAGCTCTAAATGCTCAATGTGTGAGCTCATACCCTCGTAATCTTCCATTTCCTCTCCAATTTCATCCAAAAAACTCTCTAATTTACGTTTTAAAAATTGCAAATTCATTGATCTTGTGATTTTCGGTGATATTTGCATAAAAACGATTGGGCTTCTTTGGTATTAGTGAAATTCAAAGTTCTAGGCGCTTGACGAAGCTAAAAACGAGCTCAAACCGGATCTAGGTAATTACCCACTTGATTTTTGTTAATTTTTAGATCTGCTACGCAATAGCAGACTTCATGTGAAGTCTGCTCTATATCGAAGACTTCATATAAAGTCTTCTAGTCAACGCATATGTTAGTTTTGCAATTGACTATTTTTTGAGTTTTTCAACGCAGACTTCATGCGAAGTCTCCGAATTCTCCTTTGAAAACAAAAAAAATCATGCAGACTTCAAGCGAAGTCTACGTAAAAGCGAGGTTAGTTTTGTATTTGACCAAAACTTTGACTTTTTTAGAACAGACTTCAGATGAAGTCTACTCTAAATCGAGAGGTTAGTTTTGCGTTTGACAAAAATTACAAACATTGACCAAGAAAATCATTTAATTAGCAGACTTCGGGTGAAGTCTGCTTAATTGCGTTGACTTCATGTGAAGTCTCCAATTAATTTAATTCGAGATTTTTGTCAAACACAAAACTAACCTAGCGTAGACTTCGTATGAAGTCTTCACGTTTCAGACTTCACGTGAAGTCTACTTTATTAAAGTCAAACTTGGTCAATTGCAAAACTAACCTCTAGTAGACTTCGTTTTTAGAGTAGATTTCAAGTGAAATTCCGCAGACTTCACCTGAAGTCTGCTCGAAAAGTCAAATTATTGTCAAATTCTAGTCAATTGCAAAACTAACTTGTTTATTCCGCAGACTTCACATGAAGTCTACTCTTGAACAATATGATAAAGAAGTGAGAAAGAGATGAAGACGGGGAGATGAAGACGGGTTAGAAGAGATGAAGACGAAGAAAGAAAAGAAGAAGAACGACGGCTTAAATTCTAAATAGACTTTATCCTGTCATACCATAAACTATGAATAGACTTCACTTGAAGTCTCAAAAGTTAAACAGATTTTGCTTAAAGTCTCTAAATCTAATTCCTAAATCGAATATTTTGCACTAAATAGTCAAAACCCTAAATCAAAATTGTAATCCTATATGCACAATCAAATACATAACTCAAAATATCATGAAACTTATAAATATAAAACAATAATAACTACGAATACATGACCACATGTTTAAACATATGGTTATGCACTATGTATTATGTATTCATTTTATTACTAGTATGTATGAGACTATAACCTAATTTATCTGTGTTGGTTTAATCTGATTCAATTATATGAAATTTTAATTTATATACATCACAATTGTTTATATTTAGTTTATGCAAACAAATTTTTAATCAAGTTTTTTAAATTTTTTTTTTTAATTTAAATATAAGATTTAATTACATAGCAGACTTTTTTTATGAAGTCTATATAGTAGACTTCTCTACTTCTTTAGTAGACTTCACAAGGTTATAACCGTAATTGAGACTTCTGTTTTTTGTTTGGTTATAGTAATTTGTAGAAAGAAAATCCTATCAATATCAGCCAATTAAATTCATTCTAAAATTAAGATATCCGAATCAAATAATTTTTAAAATTAAGATATATCCGAATTAAAATCTTTCTAAAATCTTAACTTAGATAGATACAAATCTTTAGAGAATATAATCTTCCAATCCTAATTTACATACCATCTTCCTTATATAAATAGGATTCTAAGTCACGTTCCTCTCATATAACTCGACTTTTCACAGCAAGAAATGTATAATTGTTTTGAAAATTTGATTGTGATTAGCAAAATAGAAATATATACATATATTTTGTGTGAGATAAGTTTTCATTATAGTTTTTTTTTAATTTTGCAGGATGAGCGTAATGCAATATTTCCATTTCCACGTTGTGATCTTATATATTCTTTTTTTGAATTTGGTGTGAAGTTTTGAATAGCTTAATCTAACAAAAGCTAAATTTGGGAGTTTGTCTTTACATCAACATTTAATCATGTCACACTTATTTACATAATTTTTCATTGTATGGTTGATTTGGGAAGGTATGCATATAACTAAAATTATGCATATTTCAATTCAGTTTAATACAAATTTCTTATGCATATTACTAATTGAATTCACGTAATTAATATTATTTTCTTGCATCATAAGAGAAATCACGTCTTTGATTTAGGGTGATAAATCCGGATTTTGGTCGTTTTATTTGTTTTTATAAAACTGTAACAAAAGAATAAAATGATGGTTACAATCTTTTTTTAAGATCAGCTTATATTGAAAATTTTGGATATCTAAAAAAATTTCAAACTATTTACACCAAATTAAAGCATTTTTTGATTTTTGAAATAATTTTTTCTGTTTAATCATGTTTTCCTTCTTTTTTTGTGTGTTTTGTATATACATGAATTCTATACTCCCATTGCTTCAAATAGTATAAATCAAGACCTAGAATTCGATTCAGAATGATTACTTGATTTTGAGGAAGAAGTATGGATAAAATGGAATAAGATTTGAAACATATGTCACAGAAGATTTATTTTGATTTGGTTTGATATTTTTATTGGTTTTGGTTCTATTGATTAGAGACAGTTGCTCCTTTTTAGAGCTTGATGCTCTTTTTTTTCTTTATCTTCAAAATAAACATCATTGTTGTCTATAGTTGTTTTGTTTTTAGAGCTTGCTGCCTTAACTTTTACACTTTTGTTTTACTTCGTTAATGATTAGATTTGTTATTTGTAGACCACATTTATTTGTTTATTTATATTGCCAAACACAATTTAAGGAGATGTGAACATTTAATTTACCAAATTTTAATAATTAGAAAACCAATTTATTAATCATATATTTTAAAGGATTTCTTAATTTCATTACCTATAATACTAGTGAACATAGTACTTTATAAAAAATTGTTTAATTCAAAACTTAAACGAACGTAGAATGTAGAACTATTGTTTGTTTCATATGAACTGAAAATATATATAACAAAACGGGTCATAAAATTGAGGTAGTTAAAATCACTAATTTTGAATCATACATCTCATACCAAAAAAATATTTTTCCATACAAAATAGAAAATATAAAAACAAAAACAAATAAAAAATTGTCGCATGTCCTCATTGTGGATTAAAATTTTAGAAAATTATATAATATATTTTATACCAAAAATAAAATTGTTAACACATCTCAAACATTTACATCCACAAATACATTTTGTCGAAAAAATAAAACTAAACATCAGAAAACAAAATTAAAACTTACCCCCGTTCTAGGACGGTTTAGAAAAAGATTATTGATGTGTTGTGTTTTTAACGCATTCTAACCCGTGTTTTATATATATATTCGAGTCTTTTAGTCATTTTAGAGTCATTTCAGGTCTAAAGACGTTCTAGGACGGAGTTTGGAGACGTAGGAGCGAAAAAACGGCGAAACACACAAAAAGGGACTGGATCAGCAAAAACGGCGAAACCCACAAAAAATGGACTGAATCAACAAAAGCGGCAAAACGTAAAGTCAAACTTTGAATTTTCCAGTCAAAAATAAACGCAAAGTCAAACTTGACCATTCAGTCTTTGCCCAAAAAGTCTTCAAAAATCAGATCTGGATCTCACCAACCACGATTTATTGTTGTTATAAATAAACGTTGGAGGCTATGCTTCATTATCCATCTACGTACCTATCAATACATGCTTCCATATTTTGTAGAAAAATTCTTGTTATAAGTTCTTGTTTTTCGAGAAGACTCTTTGATCTTGGTGATTTGTAAGCTTGGAAGCAAACTTTTGATTCTACATATCGGAGAAGTTCTCTTCATCTCTTTTTAATTTATGTTTTGTTGATTATGCGTTCTTCATCATTTCTCTGTATTTACTCTGCAATTATGAGTGAGTAGTCTCTTAGTTAGGTTAAGGGTTTTTCAAAAGATTCTGTGAATGGTTTAGGTTGATTAAATAGGGGTTTATATGTTGGATTCTTCATCCAGGTTGTTCTTAGTGCTTGAACTAGATTGATCACTTAGTTCATGATCTTAGGTTATTTAACGCACGAGAGTGTTTGTTTAAATACTTGAAAGAACCTAGGTGAGCAAAACGTCCTTATTCAACGGGAGTTGATGTTAATGCGTTTTGTGAACTTATCAAATCGGAC
Organism: Eutrema heterophyllum; assembly: GCA_002933915.1. NCBI lineage: Eukaryota > Viridiplantae > Streptophyta > Magnoliopsida > Brassicales > Brassicaceae > Eutrema > Eutrema heterophyllum. The sequence goes on from PKMM01011763.1 coordinate 93,308, forward strand.
TAAAACGGATGCTTAGAACTTTTGAATTCAACGGGAGTTAGTCTTCATAGATCTAAGTACATGTAATACTTTGGGAAAAGGTTAATCTATTATTAGGTTTGAGTTCTAGAACGATTCTTATTTCAATCCCTTGTTTAAGATACTTTAACCGTTGTTCATGTTTCCCGAGAATTTACCCCGAACCTAGCGTTTTCTTTTAATTGAATTTATATCGTTTTTAATAGTCGTTCTCAGTTTCGAAAAATACAAAACCACAAAAACGGTCATTCGTCTTTTATTTTCTTCTTGCATTCCCGTAGTGTAACACTTGATCTATGTGGATTTGATCCTAAAGTGCTACATCGACATACCGTTATGATTGCGGTAGTGTGCACTCTAGTTATTAATTGACGTAGTAAAACACTTAAATCAATTTGGCGCCGTTGCCGGGGATTAATTGTGTTGCCTTCGAGTCTTGGACGAAAGTTCAGACTAAGAATTACTTTTACTAACTTTTTTTTTTTTTTTTTTTTTTTTTCTTATAGTTGATGGCCATGAATTACAATGATTGGCCACAAGAAGAGAATGCCACATTTGATGAATACATTCAAGATGAGCCATACGTGGAGCCACCATTTGATGAAAGTGTACTCACACCAGAACAAAAAGTGGAGTTGGATGAGCTTCATGAAGAGAACCCAACAATAAAAAGGAGTAACCTAGCAGCTATGATCCGGTTGAACCTAATCTCACACCGGGCAACACTTGAAGGAAAGGAGTTCACAATGTCTGAGATAATGGTAGCTCATGCACTTGAAGAGATAATTTATTGGGTTCCACCATGCCAACTAGAATGTATAATTTTGACTCAACCTTTGAATAGATGATTATGAAGATAGTCATTTGCCTTGCATTGAAGATGTAGTTTCTAGTTTGCATACTCATGTACTCATTGATGAATGCTATGATTTAATATATGAGTCTCAAAGACTAGATACCTTAAAAGTAGAAAAGCTTGCTAGAGATTACCATGAAGTATGTTTTGATATTAATTATCTATGTGTTTTGAATGTTCATGATCTCGAGTTTAAGTTTTCAATCCCTGAGGAATCTAGATCTCATATGACATATTATATCTAAACACCAAAATAATTATGTGTCTCATATGACAAAAATTAAATATACAAAAAATTAGATCTAAAAACAAAAATGAACACAAATTATATTACAAAATTTGATAAATAAATAAAAATATTCAAGAAGGAGCAAGTGGGCCAGTGGTTGCCACACCTCTGCTGTCATCTTACCGGTGTCGAGTTCGACTCCACCTACCCTTCCATGTGTGGGGATATTTGGCTATTGGACCGGTCAGTAGTGGTCTAAAATGAAAAAAAAAAAATTCTCGTGCAAGGCGCACGGGTTTAGAATCTAGTTAGACAATTAAAGTCAATATATATATATATATATATTTTTTTTTTTTTATATTTTTATATTTTCCAACTGATGGATTATATTCATGATCGAAATCTGAAAGTATTACAACAGCGGCACGGATAAAAATCCATCCAGAAACTACAACCTAAAAGAAAGAAACAAAAACAGAGTATAAACGTCCAAACAAGGGAAACAACCAAGTTCGAAACTGAAACTAAAACTATAAAAACATGAAACACAAAACGAATGAAAGAAAGTGTAAGCGAAAAGAATCTGAAAAAGAGCTATAGGAACGAAGTTGAACTTTTTGCCTTATTGTTCATGTGGAAAGGAAGCTGACTAAAGCTCAAAGAAACTTCCCACTACAAGATTTTGAGATCCGAAATAGCCATGAACAAACAGAGTCGGACTAAACCATCTTCTGAACACTGGATAAAAACACTGATTTTAACACCGGACATCAATGTTGCAAACCGAAAACTTCAAACAAACCAACCAGCTTCTGACCAATGGAACCGGTCAAATGAAACTCCCAAAAATATATATTAGAAAACCAAATTCCTGACCAGAAAAAAAAAATGAATAAATAACTTTAGAAACGAAATCAATAAATGAAGATCAATTTAACCCATGCATTGCGGAACACTGTCCATAAACGCTTACACATAATGAAAATAATATGGAAAATTGGAAATAAATGATACTTTTTCTACACTCTCGTTCATCTACACCTTTCGAAATCGTTCTCGGTGATTTAAGCTTTATATTAATAAAAATTCAAGTATACCTTCTTAATTTTTTTTTAATATAATTTGTGTCACAAATAATTCCCAAACTCCTAAACTCAATTTTAATCCCCCGAAACAAATCCTTGTTTTCTTCGTCTCGTTTTCTCTGTCGGCGACGAAGTTGAACATCGATTACAAATTGCCAGAGATTTCCAAAGATTGTTAAGAGATCTTAACCATAGAAAGAACCATAATTCTTCAGGACGTTCTTCTTATACTTCTTCTCTCCTCTGGTTAGTCCGTCGAGTGCTGCAAATCGCCGCCGTCTATTTTGAGGTCTTCATTTAAATTGAAGTTTGATGAGCGTCTAGGAAAATAGAGAACGATTTGTCAGCACTCAAGGATTCTATATTTGTCGCTGGAAATACAAGAAACACGGAGCCATCCACAACACCGAAACCTAGGGTAAGTAAAACAAGAAGCTATACTAGTTGAACTGTATAATTAAAAAAGTGTATGTTGTTTTTGATTATTCTGAACGTGTAAACTTGTCACATGTATGTTGTCTATGTTTATTGTGAACGTAATTTTATGAGGTGAAATCTTTGTACTTTTTAAAATGTTCAGTAATTCTGATTTTGTGTTATGCATGATTCTGCTGTTTATGGTGTGATTTGTTTTGATATTAACAGGTCAACAAGTCATGTGACGACTTTTCGAATCACCCTTCTGTTTAGACTTATTCACACATTCTGCCAAATTTTCTTTGAAATTACTCTTATCAGCTCCATCACTTGAATCACGTGGATCCTCATTTAAATCAATATCGAGTCTGCTCCCTCGCTCTTCAACTCTGGATTTAAATGTCACACATAATCGTGTAATAGCCTTCTTTTTTAAATACCCAATCAAATTTTTCACTTGTCGATCGTTCGAGATAAAAACTGGTGGAGATTCTAAGCTACTAACCAAAGTTTAACTAGGTAGATAACTGAATTCTACACCAACCATACTCGTTTCCACTATGTAGTCTTCGGAAACTATCATCTTTAGTTTTTCAAGAGTACTAGTGGATTCCAAAGTAAGTAATCTACCACGTTTTTCTTGATCAACAATAAATCTCCATTCGTTGTTGCCAAAGGATCTCCAAACACCACACGTCACGTAAATCTCTAGCATATTTATCTGTGATACAAAAAAAAAATCAAAAAAATCTTTTTTAAAAAAGAATTCACACAGATCAATTTGTGGTAAAGCAAAGAACATATTCGATAAACTCACTAGAACATGTTTGAAATGTATAATACTTCGCAGAGATGTGAAAAAAAGAAGAAACAAAGAAGAAAGGGAAGAAGACGGCGTGGAGAAACAGAGATAAAAGGGGAGATCGTGATTCTCTGATTTCCCACAGAAGATGTTGGTGGTGAGTTTAGCACTCCCCGGTTTAGCCCAGTTTGAACCAAGACCGGCCCAATTGATCCCGGTTGACGACGGTTCGAACCCGGAAGGAGAGACCACGAAACGGTCGCCAACCTCCGAACTCGAAAGAAAGCTCCACGAGACTATTAACCGATGAGTTCGGTAAGAATCCGAATGAATGCCGAACTTGAATCTAGATCGGCGAATCACGCCCCGATCGACGATGGTTCAAGATCGGTAAAAAGTGTCCAAAGCGACTAACCATCGAGCTCGGTGAAGGCCAAACTCAAATCCTTATCTCGAACCGAGATCGGCCTGGTTGATCCCGATCGACGACGGTTCGAGATCGGTAAAGAAAAAGACATCATGCTACTACCGACCTGCGATGTGCCGACCTCATAGGTATCGACCTGTCGTAATCAGAACCCACTTCCGGGATTCGCGGAACTTTACGGAAAATACGGAAAAGGAAGATTAATTAGTTTTCTAATCCGGGATTCGCGGAGCTTTTCCCGGATTCGGGGAACTTGTCGAAGCCGCCGAGGAGGTTTATAAATAAGGAAGTCCCGACTACATTTGAGGGAGGGGCAATACATTTTTAGAGAGAGAAAGTGAGAACTCGAAATCCGATCTCGACCTCATTACGATCCCAGAATATTTTTGTAAACTCCGACGAGTTCGATCTAATAAAAACGAGATCCCGATCGATCTTTCTATTCTTTTTATCTTTGTGTGATTTCTATGATCAACGAGCTCGATCTAATAAAAACGAGATCCCGATCGATCTTTCTATTCTTTTTATCTTTGTGTGATTTCTACGATTAACATAAGATACGTTCTAAAACTCACTGAACATTAGAGTAGGCAGAAATGTATTCTACGCCGTCGTAGAACACATAGAACCCGTAGAATACACGTTCTACAATTCGCAGAATATTTATATTAGACAAAATATGTATTCTAAAACTTGTAGAACGTAACGAGACTATAGAATATGTATTCTACCATCCGTAGAAAAAATATATAAAAAAGATTTTCTAAATATTTTTTCTTACGTTTTTGGAATTATCAAAAATTTATATTTCTTTAAATATATTTATTTTCCTTTTTAATAATTAAATTGGTATTAAAAACAATTTTTTTTAAAAAATTAGATATTAAAATATATGATTTGAGGGGTAGTTTTGCCAAAATTGTGCCTACAAAATTAAAGGTGTAGATGAACAAGAATGTAGAAAAAGTATCTTTTATTTCCAATTTTCCCAAAATAATATATGAACGGATCACACGATTAACAACCACATACTACTTAAAAAAACACACCATATTTTCACTTAACCATTTAAGAAGATTCAAATTGTGTTTATCTTCCACCATAAATTAAGATATATAAGGAAATACTTAACAAAGGAAATTACATATGATAATTTGGCGGATATCTTTTGATTATAATTTGTTCGGTCCCCAACTATGTTTTGAAAGTGGACTTGAAAAAAGCTTTTGACACCGTGAATTGGGGTTTTGTCATCAACACCTTAAAGGCTTTGGACTTTCCTGCGCATTTTATCAGCCTCATATCTCAGTGTCTGACAACAACCTCTTTTTCCGTTGCCATTAATGGTGAGCTATGCGGCTACTTTAAAGGAACTAAAGGCTTAAGACATGGAGATCCTCTTTCTCCTTATCTTTTCGTTCTCATTATGGAAGTCTTTTCTCAGATGCTAAACCGCATGTTTAACAGTGGATCCATTGGTTTTCATCCTAATGCAACAAATCCTGAGATTACACACTTAGCATTTGCAGATGATATAATGGTGTTCTTCGATGGTGAAAATCAGTCTCTTCAGAACATAGCTGCAACTTTTGATGACTTCTCCATCTAGTCAGGGCTCTCTATGAACCGTCAAAAAACAGATCTCTTCACAGCGGGTTTAAACCAGAGTGAAATCATCAGCCTTTCTAGTCTTGGTTTCAAGCTTGGTTCCTTGCCGATCCGGTACCTAGGGCTTCCTCTCATGCATAGAAAATTGAGATTGTCAGATTACAGAGCTCTCTTGGACCAGCTTTCCAATCAGTTCAGTTCCTGGTTATCTCAGGTTCTCTCTTTTGCCGGAAGAAAGCAATTGATATCCTCTGTTATCTACATCAAGGTAAACTTCTGGATCTCGGCTTTTAATCTTCCAAAATGCTGTCTTAAGAAGATAGAATCCCGTTGCTCTCGTTTCCTGTGGAATGGTGATATAACTAAGAGAGATGTGGCGAAAGTCTCGTGGCAAGCTGTGTGTTTACCAAAAGATGAAGGTGGTCTTGGTCTGAGCAATTTTCAGTTGTAAAACAAGACTCTTTGCTTGAGACTTATCTGGTTATTGTTTTCAAATACTTCATCTCTTTGGGTGCAATGGATAAAATCGAACATAATCAAGGATGGAAACTTTTGGAGTATTGATGAAACCAAGCAGACATCGTGGACATGGAAAGCTCTTCTTTCTCTCAGGCCTCTTGTTGCTCAGTTCTTAAGATGTAAAATTGGAAATGGGTTAACTTGTAGCTTCTGGATGGACAATTGGTCACATTTGGGACCCTTATTGCAGTTCTTTGGACCATCTGGTCCTCGACAGCGTGGTCTCCCTCTCTCCTTTTCAGTGTCTAATTGTTGTTTTAGCACGGGATGGAGACTGCATGGAGCCCGTTCCCAGCAAGCAGAAGCTCTCCAAATTTATCTCACCTCTATCACGATCCCCTCACCAACTGCTCCTCCAGATTTCNCTCGGCTTTTAATCTTCCAAAATGCTGTCTTAAGAAGATAGAATCATGTTGCTCTTGTTTCCTGTGGAATGGTGATATAACTAAGAGAGATGTGGCGAAAGTCTCGTAGCAAGCTGTGTGTTTACCAAAAGATGAAGGTGGTCTTGGTCTGAGGAATTTTCAGTTGTAAAACAAGACTCTTTGCTTGAGACTTATCTGGTTATTGTTTTCAAATACTTCATCTCTTTGGGTGCAATGGATAAAATCGAACAGAATCAAGGATGGAAACTTTTGGAGTATTGATGAAACCAAGCAGACATCGTGGACATGGAAAGCTCTTCTTTCTCTCAGGCCTCTTGTTGCTCAGTTCTTAAGATGTAAAATTGGAAATGGGTTAACTTGTAGCTTCTGGATGGACAATTGGTCACATTTGGGACCCTTATTGCAGTTCTTTGGACCATCTGGTCCTCGACAGCTTGGTCTCCCTCTCTCCTTTTCAGTGTCTAATTGTTGTTCTAGCACGGGATGGAGACTGCATGGAGCCCGTTCCCAGCAAGCAGAAGCTCTCCAAATTTATCTCACCTCTATCACGATCCCCTCACCAACTGCTCCTCCAGATTTCTATGTTTGGGAGGTTAATGGATCTGATCTTAAAGCTTACAATGCCTAGCAAACTTGGGAAGTGTTAAGAGAGAGAGCTCCTAAACAACGGTGGACAAAAAATGCTTGGTTTAAAGGAGCTATCCCAAAACACTTTTTTCATATATGGGCTACTCACTTAGACCGGCTTCTAACAAGGAGTAGACTCACGAGATGGGGGCTTCATATCAGCCCTAACTGCTGCCTCCGTGCGCTTATGAAGAGACGAGGGACCATCTTTTCTTGCGATGTCTAGTGAGTGAGCAAATCTGGGATTTCGCTATTACGAGGTTAGGATATGCTCCCTTCTACTTCCATACTTGGGCTGCTTTCTCTTCTTGACTTGGTTGTAAGGACAATATATCACCAAGGACACTTCGTAGACTTGTTGCTCATGCCACAATCTACGGGATTTGGACTGAGCGAAACAATAGACTCTACAATGCAACATCTTCCATGCCACATGCTATTTTCAAAGTCATTGATCGCTTAATCAGAGACGTGATTCTCGGCAGAAGGAAACACAAAGACTACGGTGACCTTATGCAGATTTGGCTCACCCATGGCTAGACCAAATTTCTAGAACCAGCTCTTCTCGGTTCTTCTTAGTCTCTACCTCGTTTTTCATCTTTTTTTGCAAGGAATTGGCTGTTGTTAAGTTTTTTTTTGTATATTTACAAACAATCTCGTTTTATTAATGAAATTCAAATGTTTATCAAAAAAAAAAAAAAAACTATGTTTTGGGACATGGACGATGATGGATGGATCAGAAAAACAAAATCAAAGATATAAAACATTCATTTATCCATCCATAAAACGCAACGGATAGAGTTTCCTTCCACCAATAAATCTAAAGCCTTGTTAATCTCCTCGAAACTTAATTCGTGTGTAATAAAACCGTCCAGGTTAAGCTCCTGCAATTTAAAAAAGAATATAAACTCAAATGCCACATATATATATAGAAGCATAAATTAATCACATAAATTATAAATAGATTAAGTTATACCTTTTTCAAATAACGATCCACGAGAATCGGAATATCAAGTTTAGGTTTGAGACCACCAAATAAAGTTCCGCATATACTTCTGCCTCTGAGAAGAGCATGACTACTCAAGCTTATTGGCAAACCATATTTTTCCATCCCCAATGTTACCGTTTTACCCGATCCCTAAAAGAAGAAAGTAATAATCAAGTACCGGATTTCGGTTTATCCACGGAATGATGCTAAACCAAATAGAAACCGGTAAAAGCGTACCGTGCGAGTGCTATTGAAAGCCTCCTCCATCAAAGAAGCTAAACCAATGCATTCAAAACTGTAGTCTACTCCTCCTTCCGTCATTTCTTTAACAACCTTTATTTTTTATAATTATTTAATAACTACATTAGTTTCTTTCCGCAAGTATGTCTCGAATATAAAAATTGAAAACTCTATATACATGCTGTAAAGAAATTAAAAATTCATATAAAGATAGTTTATATCAACAAACCTGGCTAATTGTCTTCTCCCCACACAAAGCAGAGTTGACGAAATCCGTGATCCCGAATCTTTTACCTACTCGAAATCAATAGTTATAGGTTTTTTTAGTGAATAAATAAATAATACAACATGTAGGCTTAAAAATATATGTTCCAAAAATTCAAACATTCGGAGGTTCGAGTGATGATAAAATTTTGAATATAAATTCATGTACAACCTCTTGCTTTTAAAGTCGGGATATCTAAAGATTCAAATACGTTAAATATATGTTATATACATTGTATGATATTTTTTTATAGTTTTAAACTACTTATAAAAGTATTATAATTTTACGTTTGTAAGTTTACATGTTTGATATTACACTGTTCACTAGTTTAATTTTTCGTATATCNCCAAAACCCACGTATACCTACGAAATACCCACGATTATTTTCGTGGGTAAGAGTTTACTGTTCACCGTGGGTTTTCGTGGGATTTCGTGGCTTTTTTGCTTTACCCACGGAAAAAATCGTGGCATTTTCGTGGGTATAAGCCTTTTTTTTACTAGTGGTATATCCGTAGCCAAACATCGTGGAACTCAATTGTTCGGAACCAAATAGTTGTACCACGGATTCTGATTTTTGTTTTTGTTTTTTTTAAATTCCAAGATATTCGATATGTTTTTGACTCAAGAGATATGGACTATTCCAATTCAACTAGTTAAAAAAAATTGCAAGAGAAAGAAAAAATTAAATAAAGCAACCAAACCTATTTCAAATTTGTCGGGATTGAGATCGACACCGATGATCTTTGCAGCCCCACGGAGCCTGGCTCCTTCTGCAACCTATTTACCAACTCATTTTCTTTCTGTCTTATAAATCATCTAACTATATCATTCGCAAATAACTAATTTAAACAAAATAATTAACTTGTTTATGAACTGTGAAAAAGAAAGATTATTATTTTTTTAAAAATACCGCAAGTCCAACAGCACCAAGGCCAAATATAGCGACGGTGGAGCCTTCCTCCACGTCAGCCACCTTCCATGCAGCACCAACTCCTACTCCACGAAGGGTATCGTCATTAATTACACATTATCTAACTTGTTCTAACAATAAGTGTAATTATATACTCTCTCCGTTTCACAAAGAATGTCGTTTTAAAGTTTTATTTTGTTTTACAAAAAGTGTCGTTTTATGTTTTCAATGCCTAATTTTGATCAAAAATTCAGTTGTTTTAGTGTATTAATTAGAGAAAAAAACTGTTTAATGTATTAATAAAAAATAAAATAAAACTTTTAATAGTTTTCTTGTGTCAAAATGACACGTTTTGTGAAACAGAAAGAGTATCTATTTATGTTTTCACCTCGGATAATGAAAATCAACCCTACACCAATATGAACAGAACAAATACTGTGGAGCAAAAAAAAAAGAAAAAAACCTGTGGAGACACCGCAGCTGAGCAAACAAGCTTTATCAACGGGGATCTCGGGGGAGATTTTGACGAGATGTGCGATGTCAACGACGGTATATTCAGAAAAACTCGAGACAAAGAGAAAATGGTGGATATCTTCTCCCGACGAGTCTTTGAATCTAGAAGCCATCCCGTATCGTCTCGTATTTGACAAGAACTCGTCGGCAAATCTCGCGCACCAGTTGCTCTTTGAAGATTTGCAGTCTTTGCATTCTTCGCATTGAGGGTGAAACACTGGCAAAACGATGTCGCCTTGCTTAAATCCGTCCACGTTTTCTCCGATGCTCTCGACCACACTAGATTACGTACATTCCCAATTAAAAATTTAATACAACAAACTCGAGTCATTAGGCAAATTCTTGAAGAGACAAATTAAAATATGCATATGAATGAAGGAATGAATGAAGATTCACCCGACTGCTTCGTGTCCTAGAATCCTAGGAAACCTTGCAGCCGGTCCCTGGAAAAGAATAAAGGATTAGTGAAATCGAGTTTTGAATGATTCATGCGTTGACTTTGTGATATAATTATCAACTTACACTGTCTAGTTTCCAGAAAGTAACATCAGTGTGACAAAGAGAAGTGCACAGGATTTTTATCCTAACTTCGTAAGCTTGAGGTGGATCAACTTGGATCTCTTCTATCACCAATGCTTCTCCTGCTTTCTTACATAGTGCTGCTTTGCATATAATGGGCTTTCCTTCGTTGACAGAGAATGAAGATGTCATGTCCATGGTGAATGATGGAGTGAAAATGAGAGAGAGTCGCTTGTTCTTCCTATCTTTTCTTTACGAATATCTTTCCATGCAAAACGATTCCCTAGTTTTTATCGATGGCTTACTTTTCGAATAATTAAGCTACTTTAATAAAAAAAAAAAAAAAAGTATAATGATTAAGCTCGTCTCTATTCTATTGACAAAATACGAAAAGGTTGTGTCCATATGTCTCGTAGTGTATAATAATTATGCTCGTCTCTATTCTATTGACGGCCTAACTTTATTTTGTCTTGTAGATTTTTTTTTTAAATGAATAGTAAGAAAATGAAAACATTGGCATATTGTATCGATGCTGTTTAGGGTTTTTTTTATATTTTCGGGGCAAATCTCTTACAAAACAGGTAGAAATATGAAGGTCTGAAAAACACGATGGAGGGATATTTTCGGATGGCTCTCCGACGTCCAAATCAGAAAACGAACGTACTAAGAAAGACCAGTACTGAGTGGTGAATCGAAGAACGGAAAGAATGATCGGAAAACGGGGTGAAAGAAGATGCCGGTTGTGTCCTTAAGAAAGGATGGATCTGCAACATGCTTTAAATGGTGGACTTTTTATGGTGAAAGAGAAGAAAACAAGAGTTTGGGTGAAATAACTCCACGGTTTAGGAGCAACCGTGAAGATGATCGGAGAATGGTCGGAAAGGAGACTGAGGGTCTCAGAAAGAAGAAAAGAAGGAAAGCTAAGTATTTCGAAAAGCACATAGATCTCACATCAATCTATAGGAAGTTATGAGAAAAGTGTGAACCCCGTCCAGTGTGCGCCTTGCTCCCCGTACATGTGTGGATTACCCTTTCCCGACCCCGACCTCTCCAGATTACTGATCTTCGGACAAGGTAAAGAAAGAATAACCGCTCACTCCTCTTTACCACTCAGCCCCCGGTATCCTCGTGCCTGACAGCGTGGCCTGTACTCTTACGGGGAGCCCGGAGGCAGGTGGCCTTAGCTGGGTCTCTTGGTTCTGTAGGTTTGAAGGCCCAAGCGAATCCCAGTTTGACCCAGGGGGTCGTACCTACAAAAAAGCCATAGACGACACAAAATTCGTCCACGTAGGAAGGACCGTATTTATCCCAAATAGATGCAAAACATATCCCGAGCTGGTGGTTGGTAGAATAATAAAGGAAAAATGATTGTTAACTACACGAACTATACCCCCATCACATGACCACACATGCAGACAAAATAAATGCATCTTTAACTACACGAAGTATATGGTTATCATGGTGACATGTATGAACTATCAGTGGTTATGTCGCCAACTACATGTACAAAATAAATGCATCTTTAAGTACACAAAGTATATGGTTACCATAAGCATCATTTGCGTAATCGGAATAGTGTAACCAACGACGGAATCCGGTACCGTCCGTTTCGATCCAACCCACCCAATCTGACCCGACACAACCCTAAAGCAAAAAAAATCTCCACCACCGCTTCTTCTCTTCTTCTCCGATCAATCATCGTCGTCGTTCCCATGGCCTTCATCTTCTGATCAACCTCACTAGGAAGAACAATTCTCTATCCATCGTGGCTCATTCTGATTCCGATCTTCCATCCCGAACCGCCTTCTCTCGCCGCCACTCCTCTCCTAGCAAGGGAGAAAAAGGATGATGCAATAGTTTCGAAGAAGCCATTAGAGAACAATATATATATATATATATATATATATAT
>PKMM01011765.1:0-36857 GCA_002933915.1 Eutrema heterophyllum
CAGAAACAAAGGGGTTCAAAGTTGTCTCCCCAAAATCCCTAAAACAATCTCTCTCAATCAGAACAAAAGTAAAATAAAGTTTAGCCAACAAAAGTGGCTGAAAAACCTAATTATCATGCTAAAACATGTTTTGGGGCTTCTTGTAATTATTAAAGACTTCTGGACCAAGGTGCAAACTCTCAAGACTTGTAAAAAGTCGTGTTTCCTGTTTTCCTGCAGTGAGTATTGACCGACACTAAGGTAGTATCGACCGACACTAGTCACTGCTCGCCAGACTGGACTGTCTTCACGAAAACTGGCATAACTTTTGATCGCACCGTTGGCATGACATCAAACCACTTCCAAATGAAAGCTAATCCATTGATCTGTCTTGTATCAAAATTTGAGCTCAATCCATCGGTGGAAAGTTCTTCAACTCTTCATTTAAAGTTGCGACTCGTGTCTTGCTGCAGTGAGTATCGACCGACACTAAGGTAGTATCGATCGACACTCAGGCTTCAAATCGACTTCTCAGCTACAAGAATTTCTGTTTTGCTCCAAAATGCTCCAGAAAGCTCCAATATCTCCAATTATGCTCCAAACGTGCTAAAACCTGTAAAAGACTCTAAAACACTGCAAAATAGTAGAAAGACTCTATAAAACGGACCTATATCATGGCTTAAAAGGGGTTAAAACCATGATATATCACGCCCCCAGACTTAGACTTTGCTTGCCCTCAAGCAAATAGAAGACTAAACCAGAGAGAGAGGTTTGAAAACACGGAGACTCACCTGTTCATGAAACACTGCAATGACCCTTTTCCCAAGCACCCAAATGTCACCTAACCAGATCCAAATCTAACCACCATGTACTTCTCCGTAGACATTCGCAGCTTCCCCAGACTACACACATTATCTCACAGCATCGTTCAATTAAACCCATCATCGCCAGTTTCATCGTTGTGATTAATACCAAGAACCTTCTAGATTCTTTCCCATACAATATCATGACAAGGAACCACCCAATTTCACACTTTTTGTATCACTTTCTCTCCCCCAGACTTATTTCTTATTTTGTTCTTTTTTTTTTTTTAGATTCGCATAAACACATCAAGGTATGAGACGCGAGTATTGGTGGTGTTTGCCACCGAATCCCCGGTTCTTCCCTCTCAATGTATCAAAAGGTGTAGATGAATAATGGTATCATAGGAAAATCCTAGCCTCGCTTCCAATCCTTTGTGTGATCATTCATCACCAAGTAGAATAATGGGATCGCTGGAAACATTCCTAACCCTCTACTCAGAAGAAAATCATTTCATCTTTTTATGCTTTTTTTTTATTAACTTATATTAGGGGAGAGAGATACTATCACTTTTAAACACATAGGTTCCATTGTCAGATATGAATGAGGAATCAAGCTCTGTGAATACTAACCACGTCAATGAAGTGCAAAAATTTGGCTCAGGCTTTAAGAGAACTCTGCTGGAAACATGTGTGTCTTCTAGTTAACTGGTCAGCCTTTGGATTTTTCATTAGTCGATTTGTAACTGATTCTGTAACGGTGGACACTTAGAAGCAAAGTCAAAGCAGTAGATTCAAGAACAAGATCATAATCTCCAACAAATTTTGACTCAATAAAACAATTTTTGGTACAAAAACGACTGACTCTAAGAAAAACAAACACAATGTCAGCGACTACCTCCCCCAGACTTGAACAACACTGTCCTCAGTGTTATATAGCCTAGAGTTGGTAAAAGAAATCAAAAGAGTGGAGTGGATGGATGAAAATCGAAGGAGGCTTACCTGGGTGGCGGGTATCGACCGATACCATGGTGGTATCGATCGATACGAGGGAAAATTGGTCGATGCTAATTCGACATCGATCGATATGTTGCTCACGGTTCCTTGAGAAATACCCAGCTCTTTTTACGTGTGGATGGTGTCGATCGATACCGTGTGGGTGTCGATCGATACTCCTCGTCTGAATCTGCTGCATGTGAAACACAAGACACAAAACCAAAAATAAAACCCAAAAATAAAATAAAATAAAAAAAACAGACTTACCAGTGGGTTGCCTCCCACCAAGCGCTTGTTTAACGTCAGTAGCTTGACTTTTCTCAGGTGATTAGTTGAAGCGAGGTTGAGAACTCACTCCCATGTAAGCTCCACACGTAGACACCTCCAGATTCAGAGTTCTGCTCAGCATGCTCTCTATAACCTCCTTTCCTTTCTCTTTCAGCTCTGGAGTAAGAATAACTCTAGCCTTGGCGAATGGTCTCGAGGCTCCTTTGTGCTTCACCTTGTACTCGATCGAGTCTCCATCACACTTCTGAGGGATCAAGGTGACTTGGGCAGCACTTTCGACTTTCTTGCTCTTCGCTTTCTTCCTTGTTGCTTTAGCCTTCTTAGCAACATTCTTGGTGATGCTGGGAGGTTCATCCGAAACGGTCGCGACCTTTGGCTCATCACAAGGCTCATCCAGCAGATCGATCATCAGCGTCTTGCCGGCAGGAGTGGTGATGCATGAGACATGTCTAAGTGTTCTTCTAGAAGGGATGGCGTCATAGTAGACCTCGTCGTCAATGTAAGAGAAAGAAATTCTCTTGTTCGGTGTGTCCATGATCGCGCCAGCAGTAGCCATAAACGGTCTTCCCAAAATTAAAGGAACCTTAGATCCTTCGCTCATCTCCACAACCTGAAAATCAGTAGGAACCAGACAGTCTCCTACTTCGACTGGCAAATCGAGGATCGTAGCATAGGGAAGTGAGCTGGTGGAGTTTGCGTATGTGAGAATTGTCTTGGGAGATCCCATATCAGCTTTCAATTTCTCCGCATTCTCCCTTGACATGAGGTTGACAGTAGACCCTGAGTCAACAAGGGATTCCTTGAACTTGACTCCAGAGATGGAGCATGTAACATAGAATTTCCGTGGGTCTTCCCTTTTGATCAACTGCCTAGGCGGTAGCGATCTGGCTCTTGCCTTGATGAAGAGTATTTCGATTTCTTCCATGGTTTCTCTGCAATCCTTGAAATGGCTAAGTAAAGGGCGGTACTCTAGAGCTTCTTCAAAAGTTAGCGTGTGGAGAATCTTTCGTACCATCTTCTCAAAACTAAGCAGCTGCTTCGGAGTAATGGAATCTCTGAGATGTCGAGGAGTCGTAGGCTTCAGTACCTTAGACTTGCGAGCTCTGTCGACACTCAGCTTTGGTTTTTCTCCGACCACTGGGTGAGTATCGATCGACATAGTCAGGGTGTCGATCGATTCTTGCCGCTTTGAGACGTCCTCGGTGGATCTTTGGACGGGTATCGACCGATATTGGGTGGTATCGATCGATACTTGTGGATGTGAAACGACTCGGGCATGTGTCTGGATTGGTGTCGATCGACACTGGCTGGTGTCGGTCGATACAGGGGGATTTTCAGAATCCTCATCGTCATCTTCAGTGAGATCAACAAAATTCTCTTCAGTTGGGTTGTTCTTCACTCCTGTTGTAACATCCCAAATTCAATTTTGGGGTTGAAATTGATTAATTAAAAGTTGGGGGGTTAAATCCATGTAAATCAATTTTTCCGGTTGGGTTTAATTGATAATTTTGGAAGTTTGGGGCCAATTGAGAATTCGCAAAATTAGGGGTTAAATTGATCAATTGGAAAGTTGTTCGGATGGACAATTCTGATAAATTCAAAAGTTTCGGGGTCAACTTGCGGAGGATCAGAAACTGAAGGACTTAAGCTCAATTTTCTCAAAACTGGAAAACCCTACGCGACGTCTTCTTATTTCTCATGCCTCACGTTTCACAGCATCACACGAAAGCTCCAGCTGGGTTGGTGAGTTTGTGAGCCGGTGATCGAAAGAAAGTGAGTTGACGCCGGCGAGGAGTGTTGTCTCGGCAAGGGAGGAGGTGAGATCAATTCGGGAACGGGGGAACGTATCACCACCACGGTAAGGTTCTCCTCCTCTCTCTGTTGTTGGCCGAGCGTGAGTCTCGTGTGTCGAGGGTTGGGTTGGTGATGGGCGACGATGGTGGTGACGGGAGGATCAAGCGACGTGATGTCGCAAGCGCTGTCGACACGTGAGGGTGAGCTTGACGATGGCTGTTGTTGGATCGCGTGTTCGTGGCTCCCGTGATGGCGAACTCCCTCCGGTGGTGGTGGTTTCACGGTGGCCGGAGAAGTTGCAGGTTCGCGCGAGCTCGAGGAGGAAGACGTGTTGGTGTCATAATTGGTTTAGATTAAGTAAATTGTGTTTTTGATTATTTTATTATTTTTATTTTTAGGTGGATTAATAGAAGGTTATTCATTCCGGGGAGTTCTAGAAAATTGCTGAATTTTCTCGTGAAACTTTCTGTGCGGGAATAAGATGAGTGCATGACCATAGGCGTAATTAAATAATTTTGATAATTGGTGTGATTTCGTGATTATAGGCCGTTTACGATCTATGGGGGTCTAGATCGGGTGTTTCATGAGATGTTTGATTTATTCGGTATTTTCGTGATAATTTATATTAATTATCTTAATTATTTGTTAGCCTGTAGATGGGAGGATTGCCTCACTAAGTATTTATCGAAATACTTATGCATCTCTTATGTGTTAATTGATGCAGGAAAAGAAAAAGTGTGACTGTGGGATCAGGGCGAGGAAGAGGGGGTGATCTAGACTTGNAAAAAAAAAAAAAAAAAAAAAAAAGGAAAAAAATGGGTGCGGTTGTTTCACCTGTAGTGACTTCCTCTGCACTGCTCGAGATGATTGCATTGATGTGCTCCCTCCTTGGGTTTTCTCCTCTAGCTAGAAGAACACCCTCTTGTCGTTTCACAGCTTCTGCAGTCTGAGCGACCTGAATTTCCAACTTCTTATGGTTCATGCTGAGAGCTTCGATCTTTCCATTCAGATCGGTGTACAGAGCATCCAACTTCCCATTAAAGCTCACCGTCATCTTCTCTTGCCCTTGAACCAGCTGTTCAAGCATAACCTCGATCTTACTCTCAGGAGTCTTAGCAGGTACTTGCTGATAAGATGAACTCCCATAGCTCCTTGTGTAACCACTGCTCTAGAAAGGTTTCTGGCTAAACTGATTCGACCCAGAACCACCTTGATAACCCTCAGATTTGAATCCTCCTTGCTGAAAGTTGTTGTTGTATTGATTCCTCTGACCTTGAAAACCAGAACCACCAACGTAATTAACATCCTCTACCTCATCCTCCTTGAAAACCACGACATCATCAGCAAAGTGAACAACCTTCTGCTGTTTGCTCATCAACAAATTATGCACCGAATCCAGCTTCGCACGCACTTCAGCAATCTGTGAACCTTCCATACCACCAGCTAGCTTCTTACGCTCCATGTCAGCACTCTTTGTTCTATTGCTCGACGCAAAATTCTCAATCAGCTGGTAAGCATCATTAGGATATTTGGTAAAGAAGTTACCATTGCTCGCAG
The DNA here is from genome assembly GCA_002933915.1 of Eutrema heterophyllum. NCBI lineage: Eukaryota > Viridiplantae > Streptophyta > Magnoliopsida > Brassicales > Brassicaceae > Eutrema > Eutrema heterophyllum. The sequence continues at coordinate 5,415 of PKMM01011765.1, forward strand.
AGTCTAACGCCATCTGGTATCTCCAATCAATCCCTCTGAAAAAGAAACTCAGTAGCTGAACCATAGTGTACCCATGATGTGGACAATCCCTCTGATACGATCTGAATCTTCCCCAAGCAGCCTTGAAAGCCTCAGTCGTTCCCTGAGAAAATTGGGAAATCTTATTCCTAAACTCTTCTGATCTCGCATCGTCACAAAAGTTATTTAGGAAGGCAGTCTTAGTCTCATCCCAGTTAGTTAATGACCCAGTTAGTTAATGACCCAGCTGGTAGTTGCTTGAGCCAATAAGAAGCATCCCCACCAAGAGAGTATGGGAAAAGCTTACAAAAGAAGTAGTCGTAGGACACTCCATTGCATTTGATGCTAGAGACCAAATCCTCGAACTTCTCAATATGGTCCATGGGATGTTCATGAGGAAGACCATGGAAAGTGTGCTGACGCACAAGAGTGTAGTACGCGGGCTTCGCTCAAAGTCATTCCTCTGAAAGGTGGGAATACGAATCGCCGATTGATTTGCGTAGAACTGATCAGGTCTGTTGCATTCACCAATTGTTCTAACACGCTCAATCGCAGCATTCACAGCAGTTGGAGGGGCAATAGCATTCCCTTCTCCATCGAGTCTCTGCCCTCTCTCATTGGACAAGTGACCCTCTCGGTCTCTGAAAGCACCAGCCTCATCCTGAATCAAAACCACTGGATCGTTGTTCATCGTTACTGGCTTCTTTGCTTTTCTGAGTGTGCGTTCCAACTGTGCTAGCTGCTCGTTTGACAAATCAACTAGCTGAGTGTTCTTGTTTCTCCTGGTTTCTCGAGAAGGCATACACCTGAAACACAAAAGATCAAGAACGTAAGTAACTAAAAAAAAAAAAACGTGTCGGGTGTCGACCGATACCAAGGGGTATCGATCGATACTCGACGATTTAGACAAAATTCTTCACTGAAATCTAATGGCGAAATTGAGTCCCCGGAAACGGCGCCAAATTTGATATGCTCAAATTAATACCCTAAAAGTACTAAAGCAGTTGTTGTAGTAAGTGTAGGGGTCGAACACAAGAACTCAGAATATCACGCAATAGATTATGTAGATTCGAATTAAGCTAAACAAGAAATATGTAATTGAAAACAAGTACGTAAATTAAATGAGTTGTGAATCAATGGAAAGAAGATAGGTTCAGGGTATTTCTCAGGAATTCAATGAATGTAGATAAACTAACTAACATGATTCAGATTTAGCGCAGTTCTTGAACTCAAATCACTAAAGTATAGCTAACCAACTCTCGTTGCGAAAACTACTTAAGTCTAAATCCTAGAATTCCAAATCTCTTTGCGAATCCTAAAGTCTAAACCAACTTTTATTCCAAGTTCGATTTGTTCACAAAACAACTAAACCAAATCTCTTTGCGAATAGTTATTTTGCTCACCCTAGGTTCTGTCAGGTAATTAATCGCACTTTCGTGCCTAATCAATTATCCTAAGATCTAAGTTCTAGATTCGCCAACCTAGAATTAGCTATGGGAACAACCTAAGGCGAAGAACTAATTCAGATGGTGAATCCTAATCAATCAATTAACCTAACATTCAGAGAAAACCCTTATGAGAACCCTGGACCTAACAGTGGATCTACTCAGACATGATTAATGGAACAGAAATCATAGATGAATAGAATTGCATAAAAGAAATCAATCAGAAACAAAGGGGTTCAAAGTTGTCTCCCTAAAATCCCTAAAACAATCTTTCTCAATCAGAACAAAAGTAAAATAAAGCTTAGCCAACAAAAGTGGCTGAAAAACCTAATTATCATGCTAAAACACGTTTTGGGGCTTCTTGTAAATATTAAAGACTTCTGGACCAAGGTGCAAACTCTCAAGACTTGTAAAAAGTCACGTTTCCTGTTTTCCTGCAGTGAGTATCGACCGACACTAAGGTAGTATCGACCGACGCTAGTCACTGCTTGCCAGACTTGACTGTCTTCACGAAACCTGGCATAACTTTTGATCGCATCGTTGGAATGACCTCAAACCACTTCCAAATGAAAGATAATCCATTGATCTGTCTTGTAGCAAAATTTGAGCTCAATCCATCGGTGGAAAGTTCTTCAACTCTTCATTTAAAGTTGTGACTCGTGTCTTGCTGCAGTGAGTATCGACCGACACTAACGTAGTATCGATCGACACTCAGGCTTCAAATCGACTTCTCAGCTACACGAACTTCTGTTTTGCTCCAAAATGCTCCAAAAAGCTCCAATATCTCCAACTATGCTCCAAACGTGTTAAAATCTGTAAAAGACTCTAAAACACTGCAAAATAGTAGAAAGACTCTATAAAACGGACCTATATCATGACTTAAAAGGGGTAAAAACCATGATATATCAGGTACTGATTAAATAGTGGACTTCAATTTTCTGGTTTGATCAATAGGCTTAACTCTAATATCTTTCTATTTGAACGTTTCTAATATATGAGTAACAATTAAAGATAAAGATATCCAAAATCCGTATTAATCGAGGAACAATTTTTTGTAAGTTTAACGGTATATTATGAATGTATCAGTTCTAGTCAGATTTTTCGACGTTTAGGGTTTTCGATCTACCGGATACGAACTAGTGACCTAAGGATATTCTGTTTCAACTACAGTCCTCCGCTCTACCAACTGAGCTAAGGTCGGATGTGTTTTATACTATATGGATGTGTAGATACTATAAATAACAATTTTCATTGCCTTTAGAAACATTACTTTTCTTACTTTAGAAAGATTACTTTTCTTACGATAAGAATGTTCAACAAAATTAAAACGGAAAACTGTAGTTTAAGACTTGTGCAAAACCTCTTCAAACAATAACTTTGATTTAGAAAGAAAGAAAATGATGAAATCATATATAAAAAGTACGATTATTTGAAATGGGAGGTCTACCCTCAAGTATTCCATCGATGCACAATAACCGGCCACTACTATAAATTTTGTTTTACATATCTAGAATTTGCATATGATAAATTTATACATTATACTAGGTCAATCAAAATTGTAGGCTTTGGCGGAAATGACCAGGAGTTCAAGCATGTTCCATTTGAATTCCCTATCTAGATAAAAAGATTAGAAGCATAAGACTTTAATCTATCTCATTTTTTAAATAGCCCATATATAAGAATGACAATTCTAGATCTTGTGAAGAAAAAAGAAAATCCTACCCTTATTTCTATGAGAAACATAAGTTGTTACCATCTCTACTAGAAAATTTTTAGTACAAGATATAAGCAAGCATGCATACTAACAAATATTTTTTTAATGACAACTAAAACATGGATGAGCAAAACCTACTGGATTCGAACCAGTGACCTAAGGATTCTCTGCTTCATCTACAGTCTTCCGCTCTACCAACTGAGCTAAGGTCGGCTTTGTAATATAACACTTTATACATGTATATGACTAAAATTCTACACTTTTCACATACCGTTAACTTATGAATACGAAGACTACTATAAAAAAGGTTAGTCAACCACTACTATGCTATTCTTATATATGCCATTTTCATTTAAATTACTACATTTTACAACAACTTCCTTGAAAAACATTTGTAATAGGTGTTATTTTTATAAGAAATTTCCCTAAGGAATTTAGAAAAACGTGAACGGCAGGATTCGAACCTGCGCGGGCAAAGCCCACATGATTTCTAGTCATGCCCGATAACCACTCCGGCACGTCCACTTTTCCTTGAGTGAAGCCTAAATTTTATATATATATATATATCATGCTATACACTAATGTCTATCCATATTGTGCTATCTTCTTGTTGGAGAAAAAGAGGAGCCTAAGAAAGCTTTGGTACAATTAACCAACTAATTGAAGAAGAAAATAACATAAAATCTATCTTCTAAAACCATAAAAGGGTGTCTAAAATTCATTCTCATTAAATTTCCAAACGATTTATTATGTGCTAGGTAACGAGTTTTATACCAGTAGGTTACAAGTTAAAACCTAATTTTATATACTAAATTTATTTACACATATATATATAGGAATAATATGGAGGGTGAGCAATGCTTGTTTATATTATTTAAAGCAGATGACATAATATTCATGCAAGAAAATGGCAAAAGGATTTCACTACCTTTCAAGGAACGTGAAAACTTATAGGCACATGCAACTATCCTCTAAATAATATAATATAATATTTACATGGTACTGATTAAATAGTGGACTTCAATTTTCTGGTTTGATCAATAGGCTTAACTCTAATATCTTTGTATTTGAGCGTTTCTAATATATGCGTAACAATTAAAGATAAAGATATTCAAAATCCGTATTAATCGGGGAACAATTTTTTGTAAGTTTAACGGTATGTTATGAATGTATCAGTTCTAGTAAGTTTTTTCGACATTTAGGGTTTTAGCGACATTTAAACTTTGTAACAAAGAAAATTTCGATCTACCAGATTCGAACCAGTGACCTAAGGATATTCTGTTTCAACTACAGTCCTCCGCTCTACCAGCTGAGCTAAGGTCGGATGTGTTTTATACTATATGGATGTGTAGATACTATAAATAACAATTTTCATTGCCTTTAGAAAGATTACTTTTCTTACTTTAGAAAGATTACTTTTCTTACGATAAGAATGTTCAACAAAATTAAAACGGAAAACTGTAGTTTAAGACTTGTGCAAAACCTCTTCAAACAATAACTTTGATTTAAAAAGAAAGAAAATGATGAAATCATATATAAAAAGTACGATTATTTGAAATGGGAGGTCTACCCTCAAGTATTCCATCGATGCACAATAACCGGCCACTACTATAAATTTTGTTTTACATATCTAGAATTTGCATATGATAAATTTATACATTATACTAGGTCAATCAAAATTGTAGGCTTTGGCGGAAATGACCACGAGTTCAAGCATGTTCCATTTGAATTCCCTATCTAGATAAAAAGATTAGAAGCATAAGACTTTTATCTATCTCATTTTTTAAATAGCCATATATAAGAATGACAATTCTAGATCTTGTGAAGAAAAAAGAAAATCCTACCCTTATTTCTATGAGAAACATAAGTTGTTACCATCTCTACTAGAAAATTTTCAGTACAAGATATAAGCAAGCATGCATACTAACAAATATTTTTTTAATGACAACTAAAACATGGATGAGCAAAACAGTTCCGACCTACCGGATTCGAACCAGTGACCTAAGGATTCTCTGCTTCAACTACAGTCCTCCGCTCTACCAACTGAGCTAAGGTCGGCTTTGTAATATAACACTTTATACATGTATATGACTAAAATTCTACACTTTTCACATACCGTTAACTTATGAATACGAAGACTACTATAAAAAAGGTTAGTCAACCACTACTATGCTATTCTTGTTTATGCCATTTTCATTTAAATTACTACATTTTACAACAACTTCCTTGAAAAACATTTGTAATAGGTGTTATTTTTATAAGAAATTTCCCTAAGGAATTTAGAAAAACGTGAACGGCAGGATTCGAACCTGCGCGGGCAAAGCCCACATGATTTCTAGTCATGCCCGATAACCACTCCGGCACGTCCACTTTTCCTTGAGTGAAGCCTAAATTTTATATATATATATATCATGCTATACACTAATGTCTATCCATATTGTGCTATCTTCTTGTTGGAGAAAAAGAGGAGCCTAAGAAAGCTTTGGTACAATTAACCAACTAATTGAAGAAGAAAATAACATAAAATCTATCTTCTAAAACCATAAAAGGGTGTCTAAAATTCATTCTCATTAAATTTCCAAACGATTTATTATGTGCTAGGTAACGAGTTTTATACCAGTACGTTACAAGTTAAAACCTAATTTTATATACTAAATTTATTTACACATATATATATAGGAATAATATGGAGGGTGAGCAATGCTTGTTTATATTATTTAAAGCAGATGACATAATATTCATGCAAGAAAATGGCAAAAGGATTTCACTACCTTTCAAGGAACGTGAAAACTTATAGGCACATGCAACTATCCTCTAAATAATATAATATAATATTTACATGGTACTGATTAAATAGTGGACTTCAATTTTCTGGTTTGATCAATAGGCTTAACTCTAATATCTTTGTATTTGAGCGTTTCTAATATATGCGTAACAATTAAAGATAAAGATATTCAAAATCCGTATTAATCGGGGAACAATTTTTTGTAAGTTTAACGGTATGTTATGAATGTATCAGTTCTAGTAAGTTTTTTCGACATTTAGGGTTTTAGCGACATTTAAACTTTGTAACAAAGAAAATTTCGATCTACCAGATTCGAACCAGTGACCTAAGGATATTCTGTTTCAACTACAGTCCTCCGCTTTACCAGCTGAGCTAAGGTCGGATGTGTTTTATACTATATGGATGTGTAGATACTATAAATAACAATTTTCATTGCCTTTAGAAAGATTACTTTTCTTACTTTAGAAAGATTACTTTTCTTACGATAAGAATGTTCAACAAAATTAAAACGGAAAACTGTAGTTTAAGACTTGTGCAAAACCTCTTCAAACAATAACTTTGATTTAAAAAGAAAGAAAATGATGAAATCATATATAAAAAGTACGATTATTTGAAATGGGAGGTCTACCCTCAAGTATTCCATCGATGCACAATAACCGGCCACTACTATAAATTTTGTTTTACATATCTAGAATTTGCATATGATAAATTTATACATTATACTAGGTCAATCAAAATTGTAGGCTTTGGCGGAAATGACCACGAGTTCAAGCATGTTCCATTTGAATTCCCTATCTAGATAAAAAGATTAGAAGCATAAGACTTTTATCTATCTCATTTTTTAAATAGCCATATATAAGAATGACAATTCTAGATCTTGTGAAGAAAAAAGAAAATCCTACCCTTATTTCTATGAGAAACATAAGTTGTTACCATCTCTACTAGAAAATTTTCAGTACAAGATATAAGCAAGCATGCATACTAACAAATATTTTTTTAATGACAACTAAAACATGGATGAGCAAAACAGTTCCGACCTACCGGATTCGAACCAGTGACCTAAGGATTCTCTGCTTCAACTACAGTCCTCCACTCTACCAACTGAGCTAAGGTCGGCTTTGTAATATAACACTTTATACATGTATATGACAAAAATTCTACACTTTTCACATACTGTTAACTTATGAATACGAAGACTACTATCAAAAAGGTTAGTCAACCACTACTATGGTATTCTTATTTATGCCATTTTCATTTAAATTACTACATTTTACAACAACTTCCTTGAAAAACATTTGTAATAGGTGTTATTTTTAAAAGAAATTTCCCTAAAGAATTTAGAAAAACGTGAACGGCAGGATTCGAACCTGCGCGGGCAAAGCCCACATGATTTCTAGTCATGCCCGATAACCACTCCGGCACTTCCACTTTTCCTTGAGTGAAGCCTAAATTTTATATATATATATATCATGCTATACACTAATGTCTATCCATATTGTGCTATCTTCTTGTTGGAGAAAAAGAGGAGCCTAAGAAAGCTTTGGTACAATTAACCAACTAATTGAAGAAGAAAATAACATGAAATCTATCTTCTAAAACCATAAAAGGGTGTCTAAAATTCCTTCTCATTAAATTTCCAAACGATATATTATGTGCAGGTAACGAGTTTTATACCAGTAGGTTACAAGTTAAAACCTAATTTTATATACTAAATTTATTTACACATATATATATAGGAATGATATGGAGGGTGAGCAATGCTTGTTTATATCATTTAAAGCAGATGACATAATATTCATGCAAGAAAATGGCAAAAGGATTTCACTACCTTTCAGAGAACGTGAAAACTTATAGGCACATGCAACTATCCTCTAAATAATATAATATAGTATTTACATGGTACTGATTAAATAGTGGACTTCAATTTTCTGGTTTGATCAATAGGCTTAACTCTAATATCTTTGTATTTGAACGTTTCTAATATATGAGTAACAATTAAAGATAAAGATATCCAAAATCCGTATTAATCGGGGAACAATTTTTTGTAAGTTTAACGGTATGTTATGAATGTATCAGTTCTAGTCAGTTTTTTCGACGTTTAGGGTTTTAGCGACATATAAACTTTGTAACAGAGAAAATTTCGATCTACCGGATTCGAACCAGTGATCTAAGGATATTCTGTTTCAACTACAGTCCTCCGCTCTACCAACTGAGCTAATGTCGGATGTGTTTTATACTATATGGATGTGTAGATACTATAAATAACAAATTTCATTGCCTTTAGAAAGATTACTTTTCTTACTTTAGAAAGATTACTTTTCTTACGATAAGAAAGTTCAACAAAATTAAAACGGAAAACTGTAGTTTAAGACTTGAGCAAAACCTCTTCAAACAATAACTTTGATTTAAAAAGAAAGAAAATGATGAAATCATATATAAAAAGTACGATTATTTGAAATGGGAGGTCTACCCTCAAGTATTCCATCGATGCACAATAACCGGCCACTACTATAACTTTTGTTTTACATATCTAGAATTTGCTTATGATAAATTTATACATTATACTAGGTCAATCAAAATTGTAGGCTTTGGCGGAAATGACCACGAGTTCAAGCACGTTCCATTTGAATTCCCTATCTAGATAAAAAGATTAGAAGCATAAGACTTTTATCTATCTCATTTTTTAAATAGCCATATATAAGAATGACAATTCTAGATCTTGTGAAGAAAAAAGAAAATCCTACCCTTATTTCTATGAGAAACATAAGTTGTTACCATCTCTACTAGAAAATTTTCAGTACAAGATATAAGCAAGCATACATACTAACAAATATTTTTTTAATGACAACTAAAACATGGATGAGCAAAACAGTTCCGACCTACCGGATTCGAACCAGTGACCTAAGGATTCTCTGCTTCAACTACAATCCTCCGCCCTACCAACTGAGCTAAGGTCGGCTTTGTAATATAACACTTTATACATGTATATGACTAAAATTCTACACTTTTCACATACCGTTAACTTATGAATACGAAGACTACTATCAAAAAGGTTAGTCAACCACTACTATGCTATTCTTATTTATGCCATTTTCATTTAAATTACTACATTTTACAACAACTTCCTTGAAAAACATTTGTAATAGGTGTTATTTTTAAAAGAAATTTCCCTAAAGAATTTAGAAAAACGTGAACGGCAGGATTCGAACCTGCGCGGGCAAAGCCCACATGATTTCTAGTCATGCCCGATAACCACTCCGGCACGTCCACTTTTCCTTGAGTGAAGCCTAAATTTTATATATTCATATATATCATGCTATACACTAATGTCTATCCATATTGTGCTAGCTTCTTGTTGGAGAAAAAGAGGAGCCTAAGAAAGCTTTGGTACAATTAACCAACTAATTGAAGAAGAAAATAACATAAAATCTATCTTCTAAAACCATAAAAGGGTGTCTAAAATTCCTTCTCATTAAATTTCCAAACGATTTATTATGTGCTAGGTAACGAGTTTTATACCAGTAGGTTACAAGTTAAAACCTAATTTTATATACTAAATTTATTTACACATATATATATAGGAATAATATGGAGGGTGAGCAATGCTTGTTTATATTATTTAAAGCAGATGACATAATATTCATGCAAGAAAATGGCAAAAGGATTTCACTACCTTTCAGAGAACGTGAAAACTTATAGGCACATGCAACTATCCTCTAAATAATATAATATTTACATGGTACTGATTAAATAGTGGACTTCAATTTTCTGGTTTGATCAATAGGCTTAACTCTAATATCTTTGTATTTGAACGTTTCTAATATATGCGTAACAATTAAAGATAAAGATATCCAAAATCCGTATTAATTAGGGAACAATTTTTTGTAAGTTTAACAGTATTTTATGAATGTATCAGTTTTTTATGAATGTACCAAAAGGATTTCACTACCTTTCAGAGAACGTGAAAACTTATAGGCACATGCAACTATTGTAACATCCCGATTTCGGGTATATGCGGAGAGGCTTATAAGAATTGATTTGGCTACCTATGTCACCAAAGTGCACTTATCTTTTCGGGCACTTGTCCAGAGAGAACTCCAGAGTTAAGCGTGCTTGAGCTGGAGCAATTTAAGGATGGGTGACCTACCGGGAAGTGATTCGCGGTATCGTGCGAGTGAGGACAAAACACGGGGAAAGATCACGTGGTGATTGCAGGGTCAGTAAACAAGTCTTACAAGCCTCTCAGACTAGCGCACCGGCTGTCGGACAAGGGTGGGGCCGACGGGCCGAGAGAGGAAGTGGGGCCAACAGGTAGGGGGCGGTCGGGGCGTTATAAGTGGTATCAGAGCCAAACCCAAACACGTGTGTGGAGTCATGTGGGCTCACACCGTCTAGGGTGACGATCCTGGTGCGCAACGAGGACGTTGCGCTCTGTGAGTGGGGGTGATTGTAACATCCCGATTTCGGGTATATGCGGAGAGGCTTATAAGAATTGATTTGGCTACCTATGTCACCAAAGTGCACTTATCTTTTCGGGCACTTGTCCAGAGAGAACTCCAGAGTTAAGCGTGCTTGAGCTGGAGCAATTTAAGGATGGGTGACCTACCGGGAAGTGATTCGCGGTATCGTGCGAGTGAGGACAAAACACGGGGAAAGATCACGTGGTCATTGCAGGGTCAGTAAACAAGTCTTACAAGCCTCCCAGACTAGCGCACCGGCTGTCGGACAAGGGTGGGGCCCACGGGCCGAGAGAGGAAGTGGGGCCCACAGGTAGGGGGCGGTCGGGGCGTTATAACTATCCTCTAAATAATATAATATAATATTTACCTGGTACTGATTAAATAGTGGACTTCAATTTTCTGGTTTGATCAATAGGCTTAACTCTAATATCTTTGTATTTGAACGTTTCTAATACATGCGTAACAATTAAAGATAAAGATATCCAAAATCCGTATTAATCGGGGAACAATTTTTTGTAAGTTTAACGGTATGTTATGAATGTATCAGTTCTAGTCAATTTTTTCGACGTTTAGGGTTTTAGCGACATATAAACTTTGTAACAGAGAAAATTTCGATCTACCGGATTCGAACCAGTGACCTAAGGATATTCTGTTTCAACTACAGTCCTCCGCTCTACCAACTGAGCTAAGGTCGGATGTGTTTTATACTATATGGATGTGTAGATACTATAAATAACAATTTTCATTGCCTTTAGAAAGATTACTTTTCTTACTTTAGAAATATTACTTTTCTTACGATAAGAATGTTCAACAAAATTAAAACGGAAAACTGTAGTTTAAGACTTGAGCAAAACCTCCTCAAACAATAACTTTGATTTAGAAAGAAAGAAAATGATGAAATCATATATAAAAAGTACGATTATTTGAAATGGGAGGTCTACCCTCAAGTATTCCATCGATGCACAATAACCGGCCACTACTATAAATTTTGTTTTACATATCTAGAATTTGCATATGATAAATTTATACATTATACTAGGTCAATCAAAATTGTAGGCTTTGGCGGAAATGACCACGAGTTCAAGCACGTTCCATTTGAATTCCCTATCTAGATAAAAAGATTAGAAGCATAATTAAGACTTTTATCTATCTCATTTTTTAAATAGCCATATATAAGAATGACAATTCTAGATCTTGTGAAGAAAAAATAAAATCCTACCCTTATTTCTATGAGAAACATAAGTTGTTACCATCTCTACTAGAAAATTTTCAGTACAAGATATAAGCAAGCATGCATACTAACAAATATTTTTTTAATGACAACTAAAACATGGATGAGCAAAACAGTTCCGACCTACCGGATTCGAACCAGTGACCTAAGGATTCTCTGCTTCAACTACAGTCCTCCGCTCTACCAACTGAGCTAAGGTCGGCTTTGTAATATAACACTTTATACATGTATATGACTAAAACTCTATAATTTTCACATACCGTTAACATATGAATACGAAGACTACTATAAAAAAGGTTAGTCAACCACTACTATGCTATTCTTATTTATGCCATTTTCATTTAAATTACTACATTTTACAACAACTTCCTTGAAAAAAATTTGTAATAGGTGTTATTTTTAAAAGAAATTTCCCTAAAGAATTTAGAAAAACGTGAANATATATATCATGCTATACACTAATGTCTATCCATATTGTGCTAGCTTCTTGTTGGAGAAAAAGAGGAGCCTAAGAAAGCTTTGGTACAATTAACCAACTAATTGAAGAAGAAAATAACATAAAATCTATCTTCTAAAACCATAAAAGGGTGTCTAAAATTCCTTCTCATTAAATTTCCAAACGATTTATTATGTGCTAGGTAACGAGTTTTATACCACTAGGTTACAAGTTAAAACCTAATTTTATATACTAAATTTATTTACACATATATATAGGAATTGAAACAACCGCACCCATTTTTTTTTGTGCAAATAATTATTAAAACCTCATAAATAATAATAATTAAAATAATTCAACCACTCAAGAAAATTCCAATAAAAGAAAATAATTAAACCTCACAAATTAATTCCCGGTTCAAGATTAAAAATCCGAATAACCATAATCATAAATTATTAATAAAAATCACCAAAATAACGACAAGTCTAGATCACCCCCTCTTGTTTATATGGAGGGTGAGCAATGCTTGTTTATATTATTTAAAGCAGATGACATAATATTCATGCAAGAAAATGGCAAAAGGATTTCACTACCTTTCAGAGAACGTGAAAACTTATAGGCACATGCAACTATCTCATGGGTGATGTCGTGTATTAGCTCAGTGACATACACGATTTTGTTAAATGGAAGAACACATGGTTTCATTAAGCCAGAACGTGGAATTCGTCAGGGAGACCCCCTGTCTCCATTCCTCTTCATATTATGTGCTGAGGCACTAGTCAATGTCCTACACCAGGCTGAAATAAAAAACAAAATCCAAGGAATTCGAATTGCTGCATCTGCTCCCTCGGTTCACCACCTCCTATTCGCTGATGATAGCCTTATGCTATGCCGTGCAACAGCAGACCAGGGAACTGAACTCACTCGCTGTTTACACATATACGGGAAAGCATCGGGCCAAAGTCATAAATCTGCAAAAATCATCAATCATCTTTGGAGCCAAAGTGAAGGAAACCATCAAATCGGAAGTCAAACTAAGCTTGGGTATAGACAAAGAGGGTGGTGAGGGAACCTATCTCGGTCTCCCGGAGTGCTTCAATGGATCCAAAATTAAACTCCTCAACTTCATCAAAGAAAACCTGCAGTCACGACTACAGGGCTGGTACGCGAAATCTCTGTCGCAAGGGGGTAAAGAAATTCTTCTCAAATCGATTGGATTAGCTCTACCGGTATATGCTATGTCATGCTTCAAACTCCCAAAAGACATATGTAAGAAACTGACGAGCGCTATGACAGAATTCTGGTGGAGCAGTGTCGACAAGAGAAAGAAGCTTCCCTGGATTGCTTGGAAGAAACTGTGTCGGAGAAAATAAGATGGAGGACTTGGTTTCCATGACATTACCAGCTTTAATCAATCTTTGCTAGGAAAACAGGCATGGAGAGTTCTACAACGACCCAATTCCCTGGTAGCTAAGATTCTCAAGGCTCGCTACTTTCGTAATAGTTCGTTCCTAGAATGTGGGTTTGGGACACGACCATCATACGCTTGGAGAAGCATTATTCATGGCAGAAATCTTATGAGCCAAGGCCTAATAAAATCGATTGGAGATGGAACAGATACACGGGTTTGGATTGATAATTGGATCCTCGACACTATTCCAAGAACACCGAGGTACCGCCAAGACATTGTGGTAGACTTGACTCTAAAGGTGTCCGATCTTATTGACAACCACACGGGATCTTGGAACTCAGCTCGTGTGAGGGAAATAATTGCTGAAGAAGATATACTTCTGATCCTACAAACCAAAATTTTGAGACAAAGGAATGAGGGTCTCATATGGGCTTTCTCAAAAGATGGAACATACTCTTCAAAAAGTGGCTACAAACTCATTGAGATACTGCAGGAAGCCCAGGTTCCGATGATACAAAGGACCTCTCCAATAGAAAAGACGTTGTGGAACAACCTGTGGAAGACTAAAACATCACCAAAAATTCGACACTTCCTATGGAGAGTAGTGTCGGGTGCTTTGGCGGTGAAAGAAAGACTACAATATCGAGGTCTGCAGTTGGATACTACATGCTTAGCGTGTGGAGGAGCTCCAGAAAGCGTCTGCCATGCTCTCTTCACTTGTCCCACAGCGAAGGAAATATGGGACCTCTCCCAGTTCCCGACTCCACCTGCAGGTTTTTCTATAAACTCTGCTTTCCTGAACATGCACCATCTCATAACCTGCAACAGAAAAGATCATATACCACTGCAGATTCGGCGTTCCTTTCCTTGGATCCTCTGGCAAATCTGGAAAGCAAGAAATGCTCTAGCCTTCGAATCGACACGGTACGACACCCAATCTACGGCTGCCAAGGCATTAGATGAGGCAGAGATATGGTTTACAATAAACAAGGACAAATCTGCCTTTGCTTCTTTGCAACATAGAAGACAGGTGGTTACATCAAAATGGCAAAAACCAAGAAGAAATCTCATCAAATGTAACATTGGCGCATCCTGGTTTGATGAATCACCGAATAGTGGCGCCTCTTGGATAGTAAGGAATTCACAAGGAGAAGCCTTATTCCATAGCCGACGCTCCTTCACCAAAGTTCCCTCACACCTCCAAGCGGATCTACTGAGCTTCACCTGGGCGGTAGATTGTATGAGAGATATGCAACAAAAAGACATTATCTTTGAATCATCATCCGTACAAGCCAGAGAAGCTTTACTCAACCCGCACAGATTCACACAGTTTCATGAGCTTCTTTCTTCTATCTTCTCCTCCACTCAGACTTTGGGATCATGGAGCTTTAATCATATCTCAGATGCAGGAAATAAGGTGGCTGACGCAATTGCAGTAAGCGCCACAAGGGATCGTCGATGCCAATCTTACATTGCAAGCTCAGGTCCGAGCTGGTTACAAAGTACCATTGCAATTGAGGCGTCCACTGGTAACATAATATCAGCCGACTAAGTTCCCCTTCGTACTCTTACCTTCTCCTCTGGATTGCGAGGGAGCAAAGTCGATGATTCATGGAAGATTAACTCTGTAAAAGATGCCTACTGGTGTCTATTCTTCCTTAGATTTTAAGTTTTTAATTTTATGATTATGTAATTGTTCTCTGTTTTTTTCTGGATTTGTGTTATGTTATTAATGAATGTCATAAGCGTTAAAAAAAAAAAATAATATAATATAATATTTACATGGTACTGATTAAATACTGGACTTCAATTTTCTGGTTTGATCAATAGGCTTAACTCTAATATCTTTGTATTTGAACGTTTCTAATATATATATGCATAACAATTAAAGATAAAGATATCCAAAATCCGTATTAATCAGGGAACAATTTTTTGTAAGTTTAACAGTATTTTATGAATGTATCAGTTCGAGTCAGTTTTTTCGACATCTAGGGTTTAAGCGACATAAAAACTTTTTAACAGAGAAAATTCCGACCTACTGGATTCGAACCAGTGACCTAAGGATATTCTGTTTCAACTACGGTCCTCCGCTCTACCAACTGAGCTAAGGTCGGATGTGTTTTATACTATATGGATATGTAGATACTATAAACAACAATTTTCATTGCCTTTTGAAACATTACTTTTCTTACGATAAGAAAGTTCAACAAAATTAAAACGGAAAACTGTAGTTTAAGACTTGAGCAAAACCTCTTCAAACAATAACTTTGATTTAAAAAGAAAGAAAATGATTAAATCATATATAAAAAGTACGATTATTTGAAATGGGAGGTCTACCCTCAAGTATTCCATCGATGCGCAATAACCACTACAATAGATTTTGTTTTACATATCTAGAATTTGCATATAATAAATTTATACATTATACTATGGTCAATTCTAGATCTTGTGAATAACACTTTATATATGTATATGACTAAAATTCTACACTTTTCACATACCGTTAACTTAAGAATACGAAGACTACTATAAAAAAAGGTTAGTCAACCACTACTATGCTATTCTTATTTATGCCATTTTCATTTAAATTACTACATTTTACAACAACTTCCTTGAAAAACATTTGTAATAGGTATTATTTTTAAAAGAAATTTCCCTAAATAATTTAGAAAAACGTGAACGGCAGGATTCGAACCTGCGCGGGCAAAGCCCACATGATTTCTAGTCATGCCCGATAACCACTCCGGCACGTCCACTTTTCCATGAGTGAAGCCTAATTTATATATATATATATATATCATGCTATACACTAATGTCTATCCATATTGTGCTAGCTTCTTGTTGGAGAAAAAGAGGAACCTAAGAAAGCTTTGGTACAATTAACCAACTAATTGAAGAAGAACATAACATAAAATCTATCTTCTAAAACCATAAAAGGGTGTCTAAAATTCCTTCTCATTAAATTTCCAAACGATTTATTATGTGCTAGGTAACGAGTTTTATACCACTAGGTTACAAGTTAAAACCTAATTTTATATACTAAATTTATTTACACATATATATATAGGAATAATATGGAGGGTGAGCAATGCTTGTTTATATTATTTAAAGCAGATGACATAATATTCATGCAAGAAAATGGCAAAAGGATTTCACTACCTTTCAGAGAACGTGAAAACTTATAGGCACATGCAACTATCCTCTAAATAATATAATATTTACATGGTACTGATTAAATAGTGGACTTCAATTTTCTGGTTTGATCAATAGGCTTAACTCTAATATCTTTGTATTTGAACGTTTCTAATATATGCGTAACAATTAAAGATAAAGATATCCAAAATCCGTATTAATTAGGGAACAATTTTTTGTAAGTTTAACAGTATTTTATGAATGTATCAGTTCGAGTCAAATTTTTCGACATCTAGGTTTTAAGCGACATACAAACTTTTTAACAGAGAAAATTCCGACCTCCCGGATTCGAACCAGTGACCTAAGGATATTCTGCTTCAACTACGGTCCTCCGCTCTACCAACTGAGCTAAGGTCGGATGTGTTTTATACAATATGGATGTGTCGATACTATAAATAACAATTTTCATTGCTTTAGAATAAAGATTACTTTTCTTACGATAAGAAAGTTCCACAAAATTAAAACGGAAAACTGTAGTTTAAGACTTGAGCAAAATCTCTTCAAACAATAACTTTGATTTAAAAAGAAAGAAAATGATGAAATCATATATAAAAAGTACGATTATTTGAAATGGGACGTCTACCCTCAAGTATTCCATCGATGCACAATAACCGGCCACTACTATAAATTTTGTTTTACATATCTAGAATTTGCATATGATAAATTTATACATTATACTAGGTCAATCAAAATTGTAGGCTTTGGCGGAAATGACCACGAGTTCAAGCATGTTCCATTTGAATTCCCTATCTAGATAAAAAGATTAGAAGCGTAAGACTTTTATCTATCTCATTTTTTAAATAGCCATATACAAGTATGACAATTCTAGATCTTGTGAAGAAAAGTACGATTATTTGAAATGGGAGGTCTACCCTCAAGTATTCCATCGATGCACAATAACCACTACTATAAATTTTGTTTTACATATCTAGAATTTGCATATGATAAATTTGTACATTATACTATGGTCAATCAAAATTGTAGGCTTTGGCGGAAATGACCACGAGTTCAAGCATGTTCCATTTGAATTCCCTATCTAGACAAAAAGATTAGAAGCATAAGAGTTTTATCTATCTCATTTTTCAAATAGCCATATATAAGTATGACAATTCTAGATCTTGTGAAGAAAAAAGGAAATCCTACCCTTATTTCTATGAAAAATATAAGTTGTTACCATCTCTATTACTTGGAAATTTTCAGTACAAGATATAAGCAAGCATGCATACTAACAAATATTTTTTTAATGACAACCAAAACTGGATGAGCAAAACAGTTCCGACCTACCGGATTCGAACCAGTGACCTAAGGATTCTCTGCTTCAACTACAGTCCTCCGCTCTACCAACTGAGCTAAGGTCGGCTTTGTAATATAACACTTTATGCATGTATATGACTAAAATTCTACACTTTTCACATGCAATTAACTTATGAATACGAATAACTTATGAATATGAAGACTACTATACAAAAGGTTAGTCAACCACTACTATGCTATTCTTATTTATGCCATTTTCATTTACATTACTACATTTTACAACAACTTCCTTGAAAAACATTTGTAATCGGTGTTATTTTTAAACGAAATTTCCCTAAACAATTTAGAAAAACGTGCACGGCAGGATTCGAACCTGCGTGGGCAAAGCCCACATGATTTCTAGTCATTCCCGTTAACCACTCCGTCACGTCCACTTTTCCTTGAGTGAAACCTAATTTTTTTATATATATATCATGCTATACACTAATGTCTATCCATATTGTGCTAGCTTCTCGTTGGAGAAAAAGAGGAGCATAAGAAAGCTTTGGTACAATTAACCAACTAATTGATGAAGAAAATAACATAAAATCTATCTTCTAAAACCATAAAAGGGTGTCTAAAATTCCTTCTCATTAATTCCACTAGGTTACAAGTTAAAACCTAATTTTATATACTAAATTTATTTACACATATATATAGGAATAATATGGAGGGTGAGCAATGCTTGTTTATATTATTTAAAGCAGATGACATAATATTCATGCAAGAAAATGGCAAAAGGATTTCACTACCTTCCAGAGAACGTGAAAACTTATAGGAACATGCAACTATCCTCTAAATAATATAATATTTACATGGTACTGATTCAATAGTGGACTTCAATTTTTTCTGGTTTGATCAATAGGCTTAACTCTAATATCTTTGTATTTTAACGTTTCTAATATATGGGTAACAATTAAAGATAAAGATATCCAAAATCTGTATTAATCGGGGAACAATTTTTTGTAAGTTTAACGGTATGTTATGAATGTATTAGTTCTAGTCAGTTTTTTTCGACGTTTAGGGTTTAAGTGACATATAAACTTTGTAACAGAGAAAATTTCGATTTACCGGATTCGAACCAGTGACCTAAGGATATTCTGTTTCAACTACAGTCCTCCGCTCTACCAACTGAGCTAAGGTCGGATGTGTTTTATACTATATGGATGTGTAGATACTATAAATAACAATTTTCATTGCCTTGAGAAAGATTACTTTTCTTACGATAAGAATGTTCAACAAAATTAAAACGGAAAACTGTAGTTTAAGACTTGTGCAAAACCTCTTCAAACAATAACTTTATTTAAAAAGAAAGAAAATGATGAAATCATATATAAAAAGTACGATTATTTGAAATGGGAGGTCTACCCTCAAGTATTCCATCGATGCACAATAACCGGCCACTACTATAAATTTTGTTTTACATATTTGCATATGATAAATTTATACATTATACTAGGTCAATAAAAACTGTAGGCTTTGGCGGAAATGACCACGAGTTCAAGCATGTTCCATATGAATTCCCTATCTAGATAAAAAGATTAGAAGCATAAGACTTTTATCTATCTCATTTTTTAAATAGCCATATATAAGAATGACAATTCTAGATCTTGTGAAGAAAAAAGAAAATCCTACCCTTATTTTTATGAAAAACATAAGTTGTTACCATCTCTACTAGAAAATTATGAGTACAAGATATAAACAAGCATGCATACTAACAAATATTTTTTTAATGACAACTAAAACATGGATGAGCAAAACAGTTCCGACCTACCGGATTCGAACAAGTGACCTAAGGATTCTCTGCTTCAACTACAGTCCTCCGCTCTACCAACTGAGCTAAGGTCGGCTTTGTGATATAACACTTTATACATGTATATGACTAAAATTCTACACTTTTCACATACCGTTAACTTATGAATACGAAGACTACTATAAAAAAGGTTAGTCAACCACTACTATGCTATTCTTATTTATGCCATTTTCATATAAATTACTACATTTTACAACAACTTCCTTGAAAAACATTTGTAATAGGTGTTATTTTTAAAAGAAATTTCCCTAAAGAATTTAGAAAAACGTGAACGGCAGGATTCGAACCTGCGCGGGCAAAGCCCACATGATTTCTAGTCATGCCCGATAACCACTCCGGCACGTCCACTTTTCCTTGGGTGAAGCCTAATGTATATATATATATATATATCATGCTATACACTAACGTCTATCCATATTGTGCTAGCTTCTTGTTGGAGAAAAAGAGGAGCCTAAGAAAGCTTTGGTACAATTAACCAACTAATTGACGAAGAAAATAACATAAAATCTATCTTCTAAAACAATAAAAGGGTGTCTAAAATTCCTTCTCATTAAATTTCCAAAAGATTTATTATGTGCTAGGTAACGAGTTTTATACCACTAGGTTACAAGTTAAAACCTAATTTTATATACTAAATTTATTTACACATATATATATAGGAATAATATGGAGGGTGAGCAATGCTTGTTTATATTATTTAAAGCAGATGACATAATATTCATGCAAGAAAATGGCAAAAGGATTTCACTACCCTTCAGAGAACGTGAAAACTTATAGGCACATGCAACTACCCTCTAAATAATATAATATTTACATGGTACTGATTCATTAGTGGACTTCAATTTTCTGGTTTGATCAATAGGCTTAACTCTAATATCTTTGTATTTGAACGTTTCTAATATATGAGTAACAATTAAAGATAAAGATATCCAAAATCCGTATTAATTGGGGAACAATTTTTTGTAAGTTTAACGGTATGTTATGAATGTATCAGTTCGAGTCAGATTTTTTGACATCTAGGGTTTAAGCGACATACAAACTTTTTAAGAGAGAAAATTCCGACCTACCGGATTCTAACCAGTGACCTAAGGATATTCTGCTTCAACTACGGTCCTCCGCTCTACCAACTGAGCTAAGGTCGGATGTGTTTTATACTATATAGATGGGTAGATACTATAAACAACAATTTTCATTGCCTTTAGATACATTACTTTTCTTACCATACGAAAGTTCAACAAAATTAAAACGAAAACTGTAGTTTAAGACTTGAGCAAAACCTTTTCAAACAATAACTTTGATTTAAAAAGAAAGAAAATGATGAAATCATATATAAAAAGTACGATTATTTGAAATGGGAGGTCTACCCTCAAGTATTCCATCGATGCACAATAACCGGCCACTACTATAAATTTTGTTTTACATATCTAGAATTTGCATATGATAAATTTATACATTATACTAGGTCAATCAAAA
Source organism: Eutrema heterophyllum (assembly GCA_002933915.1). Lineage (NCBI taxonomy): Eukaryota > Viridiplantae > Streptophyta > Magnoliopsida > Brassicales > Brassicaceae > Eutrema > Eutrema heterophyllum. Next base: position 26,686 of record PKMM01011765.1, read on the forward strand.
TTGTAGGCTTTGGCGGAAATGACCACGAGTTCAAGCATGTTCCATATGAATTCCCTATCTAGATAAAAAGATTAGAAGCATAAGACTTTTATCTATCTCATTTTTTGAATATCCATATATAAGAATGACAATTCTAGATCTTGTGAAGAAAAAAGAAAATCCTACCCTTATTTCTATGAGAAACATAAGTTGTTACCATCTCTACTAGAAAATTTTCAGTACAAGATATAAGCAAGCATGCATACTAACAAATATTTTTTTAATGACAACTAAAACATGGATGAGCAAAACAGTTCCGACCTACCGGATTCGGACCAGTGACCTAAGTATTCTCTGCTTCAACTACAGTCCTCCGCTCTACCAACTGAGCTAAGGTCGGCTTTGTAATATAACACTTTATACATGTATATGACTAAAACTCTACACTTTTCACATACCGTTAACATATGAATACGAAGACTACTATAAAAAAGGTTAGTCAACCACTACTATGCTATTCTTATTTATGCCATTTTCATTTAAATTACTACATTTTACAACAACTTTCTTGAAAAACATTTGTAATAGGTGTTATTTTTAAAAGAAATTTCCCTAAAGAATTTAGAAAAACGTGAATGGCAAGATTCGAACCTGCGCGGGCAAAGCCCACATGATTTCTAGTCATGCCCGATAACGACTCCGGCACGTCCACTTTTCCTTGAGTGAAGCCTAATTTATATATATATATATATATCATGCTATACACTAATGTCTATCCATATTGTGCTAGCTTCTTGTTGGAGAAAAAGAGGAGCCTAAAAAAGCTTTGGTACAATTAACCAACTAATTGACGAAGAAAATAACATAAAATCTATCTTCTAAAACAATAAAAGGGTGTCTAAAATTCCTTCTCATTAAATTTCCAAACGATTTATTATGTGCTAGGTAACGAGTTTTATACCACTAGGTTACAAGTTAAAACCTAATTTTATATACTAAATTTATTTACACATATATATATATAGGAATAATATGGAGGGTGAGCAATGCTTGTTTATATTATTTAAAGCAGATGACATAATATTCATGCAAGAAAATGGAAAAAGGATTTCACTACCTTCCAGAGAACGTAAAAACCTATAGGCACATGCAACTATCCTCTAAATAATATAATATTTACATGGTACTGATTAAATAGTGGACTTCAATTTTCTGGTTTGATCAATAGGCTTAACTCTAATATCTTTGTATTTGAACGTTTCTAATATAGGAGTAACAATTAAAGATAAAGATATCCAAAATTCGTATTAATTGGGGAACAATTTTTTGTAAGTTTAACGGTATGTTATGAATGTATCAGTTCGAGTCAGATTTTTCGACATCTAGGGTTTAAGCGACATACAAACTTTTTAAGAGAGAAAATTACGACCTACCGGATTCTAACCAGTGACCTAAGGATATTCTGCTTCAACTACGGTCCTCCGCTCTACCAACTGAGCTAAGGTCGGATGTGTTTTATACTATATGGATGTGTAGATACTATAAACAACAATTTTCATTGCCTTTAGATACATTACTTTTCTTACCATAAGAAAGTTCAACAAAATTAAAACGAAAACTGTAGTTTAAGACTTGAGCAAAACCTTTTCAAACAATAACTTTGATTTAAAAAGAAAGAAAATGATGAAATCATATATAAAAAGTACGATTATTTGAAATGGGAGGTCTACCCTCAAGTATTCCATCGATGCACAATAACCGGCCACTACTATAAATTTTGTTTTACATATCTAGAATTTGCATATGATAAATTTATACATTATACTAGGTCAATCAAAATTGTAGGCTTTGGCGGAAATGACCACGAGTTCAAGCATGTTCCATATGAATTCCCTATCTAGATAAAAAGATTAGAAGCATAAGACTTTTATCTATCTCATTTTTTGAATAGCCATATATAAGAATGACAATTCTAGATCTTGTGAAGAAAAAAGAAAATCCTACCCTTATTTCTATGAGAAACATAAGTTGTTACCATCTCTACTAGAAAATTTTCAGTACAAGATATAAGCAAGCATGCATACTAACAAATATTTTTTTAATGACAACTAAAACATGGATGAGCAAAACAGTTCCGACCTACCGGATTCGAACCAGTGACCTAAGGATTCTCTGCTTCAACTACAGTCCTCCGCTCTACCAACTGAGCTAAGGTCGGCTTTGTAATATAACACTTTATACATGTATATGACTAAAATTCTACACTTTTCACATACCGTTAACTTATGAATACGAAGACTACTATAAAAAAGGTTAGTCAACCACTACTATGCTATTCTTATTTATTCCATTTTCATTTAAATTACTACATTTTACAACAACTTCCTTGAAAAACATTTGTAATAGGTGTTATTTTTAAAAGAAATTTCCCTAAACAATTTAGAAAAACGTGAACGGCAGGATTCGAACCTGCGCGGGCAAAGTGTAGCACCCTAACCCGGTTTTTATTACTTAGCCGGGTTATTTTAAATTTTTCTTAACGGACGCGCATTTTTGGTTCGATCAGACAAGCCATTTATCGAGCATAAACATAATTAAATAGATACTTGAGTTTATTCAGCAAGGTTCTAGTACAAATGATAAGTTCGCTATAAGCTATTACATCTTGTAACTAGACCAACTACCCAATGAGACCATCCATCCGCTTCCATCCTTTGTCCCATGACCTTATCAGGCATTACGACTACCATCACGGCTAAAATCAGAACCTGCATCCAAAAGGAGGCATAAGCAACAGAAATGCTTAGTGAGAACGATCATCCCGTCTCACTTAGCTATAGTTCAGACAACGCATCAGACTTCGATAACATCGCCTAATATGCTTATCAAACAGAACCTAGCCGAGTATAATCACTCACGCGTACCGACAAGTCCCAGATCCGGATTGCCTATAAGGTGAATCGATTAACGCGGTTAGCCAGCAGAAAATGAATATGACAAGCAATCGCAACCAACAATCGGACAGGCTACGGAATCTAAGCATGAAACGCCCTAGACAAATAGCTACGGTCACGCACTCACCTTAGAAATTTCGCGGAGTTGGTTCGGACAGGTTCTGACACCTCTTGTGCTTTGGATCGCTAATCCCACTTCCGACCGGCCAATCCTCTTCTCTCGGTTAGAAACGGATTCACAAGCCTTGAATCGGGTTTCTCTCGGCTAAAACTAGGTTTTACTTGCTCAAACCGTCTTTTCTCTTCTTTTCTTTCAAAACCGCGCGACCAAATAATGAATCCAAGGTCGGGTTTAAATAGAAAAGATCCGCGCCCATGACATCATCCATGACGTCTGCCAGCGCATGCTGTGACTCACCTAGCCAGCGCACGCGATGACTCACAAACACCAGCACATGCTGTGACTCATGCATGCTAGCGCACGCCATGAACAGTGCACCTGCCGACATACTTCGTTCGACCGTTACCTTCGGCCGTTCGACCGCTCAATAGCTCCCTCGACCGCTCGGTAACTTCCTTGACCGAACGATCGCCCCATCGACCCGGTCGATCAATCCTTCGACCAAAACTTGACCAGCCCGCCGAAGGTCAGTTTTTTGCCCGAAATCACCCAAGCTTACTACTTTCCTCGGTAAACTTAGTTTCCCTCGAACATTCGGATTCCCCCTAGCCGATTTCCCTCAATTACTCAGAAACCCCTTTGATTTTTGCCATTACTTCTTGGCAAAATTCATTCCTGCCTTAACCAGTTTCCTTCGATCTGGCAAGGTTTTCGGAACGCGGGTGTTACAACTCTCCCCCACTTAGGCTAGATTCGTCCTCGAACCTTTGCCTTTCTTCGGATCTTGTTTCAACTTTGGTTGCTTCTCAAACCACTTGGGAAATTTTTCTTTCATCCGTTCTTCTGGTTCCCATATTAAATCTTCTTCCCCTTCGCAATCCCAGACAACTTGGATCATCTTGATCTTTTTACGGCCAGCCTGTTTCACTCTTTTTCCCACAATCCGAACTGGTCTCCCCTCGATAGTCCAGTCTTCTTGCAAGTCCGGAGGAGGATCCGCGGTAACATTTTCTCCATGTGTTACGCGTTTCCTTAGCAAGGATACATGGAAAACGTTGTGGAACGCCTCCAAAACTTGTGGCAAATCCAAGTTATAAGCCACTGGTCCGATCCTTTCCAGAATCTTATACGGTCCCATGTACCTTGGTTTCAACTTCCCAGATAATGCTGCCCGATGTTTACCCTTGTTGATAACCATCTTTACGAAAACTAGATCCCCCACTTGGAATTCTAATTCCTTCCGTCGCTTATCTGCATAACTCTTCTGCCGATTCTGAGCTTCTTTCATCTTAAGCTTCAACACTCTGATTCTTTCGGTTGTTTCCTCCACAAAGTCTCGGCCATAGATGCTCCGCTCCCCCACTTGGGTCCAACATAGCGGTGTACGACATGGCCGGCCATACAACGCTTCATAAGGCGACATCCCAATACTAGCTTGGTAGCTATTATTGTAGGAAAACTCGGCCAAAGGCAAGTAATCCTTCCATCGTCCGCCCCAATCCAGAACACAAGCTCGCAGCAAATCCTCAAGTGTTATGATCGTTCTTTCGGACTGTCCATCTGTTTGCGGGTGATAGGCTGTACTCATATGGACCCTGGTTCCAAGACGCTTCTGAAAAGCTTTCCAAAAGACTGATGCGAACCGCGAGTCCCGATCCGAAACAATGCTTGCCGGCACTCCATGCAACTTAACGATCTCCGCAACATACATCTTTGCAAGTGCATCCGCTTTATCATGCTTGTTGATGGCTAGGAAGTGCGCGGACTTAGTCAGTCTGTCGACTATTACCCAGATTGAATTCACCTAGCCGCACACTGGCAGGCCGGTCACAAAATCCATTGTAATCATGTCCCATTTCCACTCCGGAATGGGTGAACTTTGCAACAGTCCACTCAGAACCTGATGTTCAGTCTTAACCATTTGGCAAGTCTGACATCCGGCAACCCACTTAGCCACATCTCGCTTCATTCCGACCCAATGATAGTATCGTTTCAAGTCCCGATACATCTTGGTCGATCCTGGGTGAATCGCAAATTTAGAATGGTGAGCTTCCCTAAGGACTTCTTCCCGCAGATCCTTGTCGTTGGGAACACATACTCGGCCATTAACTAAAACTGTCCTGTTGCTCGAAGTTTGATACCCCGCCTTATCATTCTTCGCCAACTTGATGAGAATTCCGTCTCTTTCCTGAGCCAGACGTACCCGACTTAGCAAATCTGCTCGATCTGCCGCAACTAAACCCAATGGTTCCACTTGGTCGGTCAAGGCCGCCAGACGCAAAGTCCCAACCATGTTGACCAGTTCCTCCAAATTTTTCTCAGAAGATGCGGCCACTCTCTTACGACTCAGTGCATCCGCAACTAGATTCGCCTTTCCCGGATGGTAGGCAATGTCCAAATCATAATCGGCCACGAACTCCATCCATCTACGCTGCCTCATATTCAACTCCGGCTGGGTGAATATATACTTCAGACTTTTGTGATCCGTGAAGATTTGCACTTTCTCGCCGTAAAGATAAGATCGCCAAATCTTCAACGCGAACACTACTGCAGCCATCTCCAGGTCATGGGTAGGATAATTTTGCTCATGTTTCCTTAACTGCCTCGAAGCATAAGCTATTACCTTCCCTTGTTGCATTAGGACGCATCCCAAGCCCATCCGTGATGCATCTGTGTACACCACATACAGCTGGTTAGGTTCAGGCAGAACCAATACCGGAGTACTCGTAAGCATTTCCTTTAGCTTAGCGAAACTCTTCTCGCAGTCAGCAGACCATACATACTGTCCGTCCTTCCCCGTTAGCCGAGTCATTGGCTGAGCCATGCTCGCAAAGCCCTTAACAAAGCGTCGGTAATACCCGGCTAACCCAAGGAAGCTCCTTATTTCTGTGGCGTTCTTAGGTCTAGGCCAATCCGCGATTTCCTTTATCTTTTCTGAATCTACGGACACTCCCTTATCCGAAACCACGTGACCCAAGAATCCAATCTCTCTTTGCCAGAAACTGCATTTACTGAGCTTAGCGAACAACTTGAATTCCCTCAGTCTATTCATAACTGACTTGAGGTGAACCACATGCTCTTCTCGGTTCTTTGAATAGACTAAGATGTCATCTATGAAGATGATCACGAATTCATCCAGGCAGTCTCTAAAGACGTTGTTCATTAGCTTCATGAAAACCGCAGGCGCATTAGTCAGCCCAAATGGCATGACAACGAACTCGAAGTGACCGTACCTTGTCCGGAAGGCGGTCTTCCTGATATCCGACTCCTCTATTGGGATCTGATGGTACCCCGAAGCCAGATCGATCTTAGAGAACCAAGTAGCACCTCTGAGTTGATCCAGTAACTCGTCTATCCGCGGAAGAGGGTACTTGTTCTTTATAGTAACTTTGTTCAACCCACGGTAGTCGATACAAAGCCGGAAACTCCCGTCCTTCTTTTTCACGAACAACACTGGTGCGCCCCAAGGTGAACTGCTTGGTCGCACAAACCCTTTCTCCATCAGTTCGCCCAACTGCTTCTTCAGTTCGGCCATTTCTGCCGGTGGCATCCGATACGGAGCCTTCGAGATAGGAGCTGTTCCAGGCTCAAGCTCTATCGTAAACGGATCGGAACGTGACGGCGGTAAACCAGTCAACGCCCTGAACACATCCTCAAACTCACATACCACCGGAATGCAGCTCAACTCTACACCCGGCCCAACTTCGGCGGTCGTGATCGTAGCTAAGTACGCCTCACATCCTTTCTCCATCATGCGCTCCACCTGTACTGCCAAGACAATTAGACTTCCCGAGGTCGGTCTGATCCCTTGATACTCCAGGATTCCTTTCTCAGTCTCAAACCGCACTCTCCCTCGATGACAGTCTAAGTGTGCTTTGTACTTCCCGAGCCAATTCATCCTGAGGATCACGTCATAAGACTTCACCTTGCAGATTTCTAGATCGGCCGGCATGCTCATGGAGCCGATCATGACGGAAATGTTTCGGACCTTCCCGAGGGTAAACATGAACTGTCCTCCGGCTGCTTGGACCAGTCCAAAGTTATCCCCGGATTCTTTACAGAACTCACCCTTCCTAATCATATCCGGATTCACGAAGCAATTTGTTGCTCCGGAATCGATCAGAACATGGGTTGCCACACCACCTATGGCAAGGGTCCCTACACATTCACCTAGAATGCTAAGACCAACGCAACACGCAACAACTATTTCACGCAGAATTTTACTAAGGCGAGTGATATGACTTACCAGTAATCGGGCGAGAACAACTTGGGTCAGACACAGTTTCCTCAGCCACTGAATACAGCCGCGGCGTTACAGCCTGCCTCTTCGGCGGCAGCGATGGTAATCCTTCACTAGGCCTTTTCCCGGATTGTTGTCCCTCTTGTTTCCGCTGCGGACAATTTGGTTTGATGTGCCCAGCTTCTCCGCAAACGTAGCAAACCCTTTCTTCAGAAACGTTCCCTTGCTTCTTTCCCCTCTTATCTTCCTCCGGACAATCACGCACCTTGTGATCCATACTCCCGCAACGAAGACATGCACCAGAAGAACGCCAGCTTGCACTAGAATTCCCTTTTTCTCCGGCCAAACCCGTGATGCGAGTCACGGTTGGCTTCCCCGAAGGAACATTCTTCCTCTGACCAGCAGCGGCATTACTAGCCAGCCTAGTTTTCTCGGCAGTGGTACTCTCCAACTGTGCCGCCTTTTCTACCAGTTCGACCAACGTTTCATAGTCACGAATCTGGCAGGTCTCACGGAGTTCCACCCTTAACCCGTGCATGAACCGACTGACTTGCTTCCTTTCACTCCTCAGTTCACGGCCGGCATATCTTTTCAGACCGTTGAATTCAACTTCATATGCTCGCACCGACTTTGTTCCTTGCCACAGCTCCAGAAATGCACATTCCATCCGATTTTGAACTTCTGGTGGAAAGTACTTTGCGCGGAACAAATCACAGAAGTCACCCCACGAACACACCCGGTTCCGTGGTTGAGTAGACGCGCCACGCCACAAGATATGCGCGTCACCTTCCAGGTAATGAACGGCAATATCCTTCTTGTACTGCTCGGGACAACGGATGGATTCAAAGTTTCTCTCCAAACGATCAATCCATCTATCCGCTTCGATAGGCTGTGTTCCACCCGAAAAGAACTTCGTTCCCAGCTTTTGCATGTAATCCAACACCTTAAGGTAAGATGGGATTCCCTTATTACCGATCCCTTCCTCCCCTTCCACGACTAGCGGTGGCACAGCTGGCGGTGGTGCCACAAGAGCAGCCGCAACAGCCGGCAAACGCGCCAATACTTGGGTCAGCAGACCCAACACTGCCTCCAAGCCCACTGGAGCAACAGCAGCCGCGTTCAGGTTCCCGGCATGCCCAGCATCTGCCGCAACGTTCGGATTTCCTCCGACCGGAATCTCCTCATTTCTCACCTCGGCATTCCTTGCCGTGTTCACACCAGAATTTTCACCAGAGTCCTCACTAGAGTTCTCTCCCTCGCCTTGCCTTCTGCGATTAGCTCTTGTGTTCATCTGCAATTGCGAGAACATATAATACTAAGTTAGCCGGCAAGCTAACTTAGACCACGATCACAGAAAATCAGACTTACCGAGAGACAAGGCACTGGAAGGATGGATGTACCCACTAACCCATTTATGCTAGACTCTGTCCTAGAATCGACCGCGCTCTGATACCAACTTGTAGCACCCTAACCCGGTTTTTATTACTTAGCCGGGTTATTTTAAATTTTTCTTAACGGACGCGCATTTTTGGTTCGATCAGACAAGCCATTTATCGAGCATAAACAGAATTAAATAGATACTTGAGTTTATTCAGCAAGGTTCTAGTACAAATGATAAGTTCGCTATAAGCTATTACATCTTGTAACTAGACCAACTACCCAACGAGACCATCCATCCGCTTCCATCCTTTGTCCCACGACCTGATCAGGCATTACGACTACCATCGCGGCTAAAATCAGAACCTGCATCCAAAAGGAGGCATAAGCAACAGAAATGCTTAGTGAGAACGATCATCCCGTCTCACTTAGCTATAGTTCAGACAACGCATCAGACTTCGATAACATCGCCTAATATGCTTATCAAACAGAACCTAGCCGAGTATAACCACTCACGCGTACCGACAAGTCCCAGATCCGGATTGCCGATAAGGTGAATCGATTAACGCGGTTAGCCAGCAGAAAATGAATATGACAAGCAATCGCAACCAACAATCGGACAGGCTACGGAATCTAAGCATGAAACGCCCTAGACAAATAGCTACGGTCACGCACTCACCTTAGAAATTTCGCGGAGTTGGTTCGGACAGGTTCTGACACCTCTTGTGCTTTGGATCGCTAATCCCACTTCCGACCGGCCAATCCTCTTCTCTCGGTTAGAAACGGATTCACAAGCCTTGAATCGGGTTTCTCTCGGCTAAAACTAGGTTTTACTTGCTCAAACCGTCTTTTCTCTTCTTTTCTTTCAAAACCGCGCGACCAAATAATGAATCCAAGGTCGGGTTTAAATAGAAAAGATCCGCGCCCATGACGTCATCCATGACGTTTGCCAGCGCATGCTGTGACTCACCTAGCCAGCGCACGCGATGACTCACAAACGCCAGCACATGCTGTGACTCATGCATGCCAGCGCACGCCATGAACAGTGCACCTGCCGACATACTTCGTTCGACCGTTACCTTCGGCCGTTCGACCGCTCAATAGCTCCCTCGACCGCTCGGTAACTTCCTTGACCGAATGATCGCCCCATCGACCCGGTCGATCAATCCTTCGACCAAAACTTGACCAGCCCACCGAAGGTCAGTTTTTAGCCCGGAATCACCCAAGCTTACTACTTTCCTCGGTAAACTTAGTTTCCCTCGAACATTCGGATTCCCCCTAGCCGATTTCCCTCAATTACTCATAAACCCCTTTGATTTTTGCCATTACTTTTTGGCAAAATTCATTCCTGCCTTAACCAGTTTCCTTCAATCTGGCAAGGTTTTCGGAACGCGGGTGTTACACAAAGCTCACATGATTTCTAGTCATGCCCGATAACCACTCAAGCACGTCCACTTTTCCTTGAGTGAAGCCTAATTTATATATATATATATATATATAT
>PKMM01011765.1:45917-102966 GCA_002933915.1 Eutrema heterophyllum
AGCACTCACATTGTGCTCCAGATTTTCGATCCTAAGCTCCTCAAATGGGACAGCCCCAACGACAGCCTTGTGTGAGTCTAGAAGCTTCATGTACCCAACACTCTCACCATGAAGATACCCATTCTTTCCATGTCCCTTTGTCAATGCAACTTGGAGACGATCTTCTAAATTCAGCTCCTCTAGAAGCTCATCCGCCAACTCGTCCATAGTTTCGATGTAGAAAACTTGACCTTCGATAGTGGGCTTCTTCATCATCTCATTGATGTCGAAATTCAGCACATCATCCTTACCCAGGTGAAGGTCAATCTTTCCCTTGCGCACATCGATAATGGCGCCTGCAGTAGCTAGAAATGGTCTCCCAAATATGAGTGGGTCCTTGAGTTCCTCATCCATCTCCAGCACTACAAAATCTGTAGGAACCTCAAAATCTCCAATACGTACTGGTAAGTCCTCAAGAATACCTACAGGATGTCTCACCGATCTATCCGCCAGCACGAGAGAGATCCTACAAGTCTTGTAAACGGTGAAACCCATACGCTTAGCCACAGAAAACGGCATTAAGCTCACGCTTGCTCCAAGGTCACACAAACAATGTTGGAAAGCAAGTGGTCCAAGTGCACAAGGTAAAGTGAAACTCCCTGGGTCTCCTAACTTCTTTGGCACAACTTTCCGCTGAATAATCGCACTGCACTCATGCGAAAGAATAACCATCCCCTCCAAGTCCTTGCTCTTGTCCTTGAGGGCGTCCTTAAGAAACTTGCTGTATTGAGGGACCAAGAGGAAAGCATCAAGCAAAGGCATAGTCACTTGTACCTTGTCCATTTGCTTGTCAAAAATCGCCCTGTACTTCTCCAAGAGTTGCTTTTTGAAGCGACCTGGGAAAGGGAGTTTGGGCTCATATGACGGTGGAACGAATGTAGTCTTCTTCACCCTAGGCACACTCTCAGCTCCATCCTTTGCAACCTCTTTTTCCTTAACCTCTTCCAAGACTTCATCATCCTCAGCACCATCTTTCTCAGAATCGATTTTAACCTCCCCCTCTTGTCTCTCAATGTCCTCGTTGATAAGACGTGGATCAGCACGTGGAGGAAGTTCTTTTCCACTACGCAAAGTGATGGCGTTGATGGCATTGATGTACTCCTTTGGATTAGCTTCTGGTTTACCAGGCAAGGTACCATGAGGGCGTGAAGAAGAAGGAGCACTCGTACCCTCAAATTGCTGAAAACGTGAAGATAGAGCTTCGAACTTGGAGTTGAGATCATTGTAGGAGAACTCGACCTTATGATGAATCTCAGCCATTTTCTTACTCAAATCCATTGCACCTTGAGCTTGCCCGTGTATGAGTTGTTGAAGCATGGATTTCGTATCACTGTCTTGAGAAGGTGCTACGTTATGCTGAGCTGGCTGTCCAAAACCCGGTGGAGTCGATTGTGGCTTTGGCTGAAAAGTACCTTGATTGTTTTGAAAGTTTGTCCTGGGGACAAATTGCTTTTGTTGAGGTGTAGGAGTGAAGTTCTTTTGCTGTTGTCCTTGGCCTTGTGGTGGATAAACTTGGTCTTGAGGATTGGCCACATTGTTGTTTCTATAGGAAAAATTTGGGTGATTCCTATAGTTCTGGTTGAATCCTCCTTGGTATCCACCTTGTCCACCTACATAATTCATCTCTTCTGTAGTCTCCTCAACCTCTGTACCTTCTTGGTAGTTCTGTTGCTCATCGTAATCACCGACAAAGTTGACTGTGGATTGAGAAGCCTGAATCAACTTATCCATCTTCTCATTGAGAGCTTTGATATCCCTCCTAGTCTTATCTCCATCGATATCTCCACCCCCTCGTGAAGACCTATCATAGTCTTCTCCATAGTTCCCATCACTCTGTGCCAAGTTTTCCACAAGTTGTAAACCATCGTCCACTTCTTTAGCCAGAAAATTACCGTTACTCGCTGTATCAAGCAGCATGCGGAACTTGGGAAGAACACCGCGGTAGAGGGTGTTGAGTAGGGTCTCATCTGAGAAACCATGGTGAGGACACTGCATTGTGAAGCCTTTAAACCTTTCCCACGCCTCACTGAAGCTCTCATTGTTCTTCTGTGTAAACCCCGAAATCTCATTACGAAGCCGTGAAGTCCTCGAAGTGGAGAAAAACTTTGCAAGGAAAACACGCTTGCATTCTGTCCAAGATGTGATTGAATTTCGTGGAAGGCTCTTCTCCCACTGATGCGCTTTGTCTCCCAGTGAGAAAGGAAACAAACGCAGCTTGAAAGCATCTTCAGAAACCCCATTTATCTTTGTCATTCCACAAAGACGATCAAACTGATCCAGATGATCCAAAGGGTCCTCCATGGCCAGCCCATGGAACTTGTTGCCTTGCACCATCGAGATAAGGCCAGACTTGATCTCGAAGTTGTTGTTCTCAACTGCTGGTGCGTGTATCCCTTGGCGGTTGGTATGAGTGTTCGGTGCATCACCAGCACCAATTGGCCTTGGATGACGTTGTTGATTGTTCGGTCCATGCGGTAAACCAGCAGCTTGGTGCACCTGGTTCACATTGTTCCCTTCGTTCCCGTTCACATTAACATCAACGTCTTCCATTTCCAACTGTGGAGTTCTTTCTCGTGCTCTAGTTGCTCTGCGGTTTTCTCTTTCGAAAGCACGGATATCGTCGACTTGCTGAACAAGGTTACTTGGTCCACGTGATCTCGTGTTCATACACCTTAAAAACAAAACAAGAAACAAAGAAAGAAGTAAGTAACAAATAACAAAGAATAAAACTTAGTCTCAAAACGTATTAAAGTCCTAATGACTAATGCTAAACCCAAATGGCAACGGCGCCAATTGATACAGGATAATTCCCACTTCAATTACCCAAGTGTACTCATGTCATTGCAGCACTTGAGATATCAATCAAAAGGGTTAAGATTAATGCACTAGAAATACATAAACGTTCTAATCTAAGTGAATCAATAAGGTTTTGGTTTTTTTTGTCTAACAACCTAATTTAATGCAATAAGAAGACAAGTAAAATGAAATAACTAAGATGATCAAGAATGCTAAAAACGAATCCCGGGATGAAATGTACGATTTCGACTATCTAGAGCTTCACGATGGTGTCAATGCTACAATAATTCATGGGATGCAACTTGTTAAGTAGACTAATACAATTCCTCACATTAATCCCTATGTAAAATTCTAAGTCAAGATCAAACTTCCGTTTGTGAAATAGGATTCTACATGCATTGAAAACAAGACTACTTAGTCAATCAACATCTTAGACAACTACTTCCGCATGCTAAGAATGTAAATCCCTTGATTAGACTCATTGGGGAATTTCATCAAACACCTTCCGGGCGAGAAATTCCCTATGATCTAAACCAACTAGATCAAGGTTGATTTAGCCTTAAGCACTCTAAACAAGGATGAATCAATTATCTATTAAGTCCTAACACCATCGATTCGCCCTAAAATCGCCTAATCTACTTCATCCTAGAACCCTAGAAGATTACTCACTACCCATATTAAACCCAGCAATTTTCTTGGAAGGAATAATAAACATAGAGAGAAAGAGAGAGATGATGAAACAAATTGGTGCAATTGATTAAAGCTCTTCCAATCCCTTACAAAATCTCTCAAGGAGTTTTTTCTTTTGTTTTTAGAACCTAAAACTGGATAAACCTCTTCTAATCTCGATTAAGAGACTAAGAGGGTGATTAAAATCGGATCCGGGTCACCCGGAACAAACCGGGTTTGACCCGTCTTTTGTTGAGTTCGCTGGGCTCGCAGCGACTGGCTCCAGTCGCTATGGTTGGTCGCTGCGAGCTTCTTCGCTGCCCAGAAATCCACAGCGACCGCGTTTGGTCGCTACGTGGTCGCTATGGTTTTGCTGGGAATCTCCTCCATGGTTCTGTAGCGACCGCTTCTGGTCGCTGTGAGTGGGGAGTTCACAGCGACTGCTTCTGATCGCTGCGTGGTCGCTGTGATATTGCTGGGAATCTCCTCCATGCTTCTGTAGCGACCGCTTCTGGTCGCTGTGACGGGTCGCTGTGAGTGGGGAGTTCACAGCGACTGCTTCTGATCGCTGCGTGGTCGCTGTGATATCCCTGGGTTTCGACGGATGGATTTCACAGCGACCCCTCCTGGTCGCTATGGCTGGTCGTTGTGAACTCCAAACTCGCCTTTTGACTCCAAATGCACCTGAAAAGACTCCAAAAACCACCAAGACTCTCTAGGATCTACCTAAGACTCACTAACCTCTACTTACTATGCAAGACTCCCTAAAAATACAATGAATGCATGAAATGAGACATAAAACCGAGACGAAATGCCTGCTAAAAAGAGTGAAAATGCATGAATATCAATTACGAAAATATATCAGGCCAAAAGGTTAATCTTCATAAATCATCAATTATTTTTAGTATGAGAATCGATAGTTATCATCGAGGTATCATCCATAATATTATGGGAATTGACAAAGTTGGAGGTGGTGGGAAATATCTCGGCCTACCAGAACAATTTGGCCGACATAAAAAGGAGCTTTCGAGTTTGTTGTGACGAGAATAAAGGAAAATCTAGGCGGCTGGTATAATCAATTCCTCTCACCGGTAGGTAAGGAAGTTCTCATTAAATCTGTTGCGTTAGCTAAGCCAGTTTATGCAATGAATTGCTTCCTTATCCCAAAAACGGTTTGTGACGAAATCAATAGTCTATTGTCTGAATTTTGGTGGGGTAGAGATAATGGTAGGAGGAAGATTTCATGGGTTGCGTGGAAAAGACTTTCATTGCCTAAGTGAGAAGGTGGTTTAGGATTTAGAGATCTTCATAAGTTCAACTTAGCTCTATTAGCTAAACAAGCATGGAGGATTTTGAAAAATCTTATGTCGTTATTGGCGAGAATTTACCAAGGAAGATATCATCACTCATCGATATTCTTAGTCTCGATGGGTGGAGGGAATCCATCGTATGGATGGAGATCTATTCAAGCAGGTAAGGATCTGCGAAAACAAGGTTTACGTATGCAATTAGGAGATGGGACATAAACATTTGTGGATTTAGATAATTGGCTACCGATTCTACCTCCTCGAAAATTGTCTAATCTGGATCATATGGATTTAAATTTCCGAGTCAAGGATTTGTGGAAGGAAGGATAGAGAGAATGGGATGAAAATAAGTTAAACTTGTATCTAAATGATGAAGATGCGCAGCTAGCTTCTGGGATCTACTTATCGAGATTTGCAGGAAAAAATCATTATATATTGCCATACTCAAAAGACTCAAACTATACGATCAGATCAGGTTATTGGTTTGCTACTCACCATATGGACGATGATGAAGTTATTGTACCGCCGAAAGGTAGTGTGGAGTTAAAGATGAAGATATGGAAGTTGTGATTACTTCCAAAGATTCAACACTTCCTTTGGAAAGCTATTTCGGGGGCATTACTGACAGCAACAAGATTGATAACAAGAGGTATTAACGCGGATCCCATTTGCCAACGTTGTTGTATGTTTGATGAAACTATTAACCATACGTTATTTGAATGTCAACATGCAAACGCAATTTGGAGATCTGCAGGAATAACTCAATTTGATAATCCCTCAATGTTATTGGAAGATAATATACAAGTGATGTTGGAGATTCAGAGATCAAGGAATTCAAGTGAACATGTATAATATCTTCCCTTTTGGATAATCTGGACTATTTGGAAATCTAAAAATGAGTTCATGTTTAATAAACGAAACGTACATCCAAAAATTGATGCTGATATAGCTTTTCAAGTTGTCTCAGAGTTTTTAATAGCACAAAAAGACGAGGAGGAGAATGTTCAATGCAATTAGAATATGGAAAGAGATAAAAGAAGCTGCTGGGAACCGCCACCAAGTGAATTGGTTGAAGTGTAATTCGATAGTAGCTACAGACAAGACAACGAATATGATGGCATAGGCTTGATTATACGAGACCATCGAGGTCAACACATGAATTCGGGTTATGCAAAATTAACATGTATTACATCATCATTGCAAGCCGAAGCAGCTTTTTTTTTGCAGGTCTTACAACTTGTGTGGGTGAAAGGCTGGAGACATGTGTGGTTTGAAGGAGATAATTTGGAGCTATCCATGGTCATTAACAGGAATGAAGAAAATTTGGTACTTGAAAACTTGTTGTATGATATACGTCATTGGATGATGAAATTGTCATATTGTTTTTTGGACCATATAAACAGGGAAAGGAATCAGGCTGCAGATATACTATCAAAGAAATCATATGAGTCTGATTATTTGTATTCTTCATTTGATGTACCGCCTTCTTGGCTCGTAAACTATTTGTATTTCCCTTATACTATCTAATAAAATCATGACAAAAAAAAAACTATATTGAGAAAAGAATGGAAGAATATAGCCATCATATTTGCATAATAAAATTAGTAACCATTTTTTGGTCGATTTTACCGTCCAAAAAACAGATAGGAAGCATAAGTAGAGAGAGACATGGATGTACTGTTCTTGTTGTACTGTTCTTGATGTACTATTCTGTATAAAATAAAATAGGTTTACCTATTTGATTTTGTTTACTTCGCTAATCTCATAATAATTATTGATTAATTTTTGCAATACTACTAAAAAGCACAATTTTTTTAACGTCTACCATGGTTTAAATTTTGAAAAACGTACATGAATTTCTTAGATTCGTGAATAGTGTCAATAATAAACAACAAAACAATCTTTATAAATACATATAGAATAGAAAGGAAAATCGCATAGAAAACCTCCAGGTGGCAGCCACTTACACTTTAAACCTCCAAAGTTTTTAACTAGCATTATAAACCCTCAACATGGAAACTTTAGCAGATAAAACCTTCAACGTGGATCCCGAGTACACGCCGTCATTTTTTTAAACGGAAAACCTAACTCCGTTAACGGAGATATGAATTCCGTCTAAGATTCTAAAAACGTGATTAAATAAATATTAAAAATAATTAAATAATATAATAAAAACAAAAAAAAAACAAAAAAAAAACATTTAACCCATATATCCCAAATCGATTTAGGGTTCTTCGTTATCCAGAAAAAAAAAATCGACAGAGAAGAAAGGGATTTTGAATTCGAGAGAGGGAGAAAGGGATTTTGAATTCGAGAGAGGAAAAAATCGAGAGAGGAAAAAAAATCCCTCGTTCGTTCTGTTCAGATGCCAAAATGGGAGGAGTATGTGGAAGGTTGCAGAGAACGATATGTTAAAGTAGTTAAGGCTCTTGCGGATAAGTATCCTTCAGAAAACTTGCTCTTAGTCACCCACAGTAAGCAACTTTCTGGCTTTTAGTTTCCTCATCCACTTGTATTACTTGTTAAACATCTGTAAAATGATAACATGCATTGATCTTGTATACACTCATACGTTCGTCTTTATCAATTTCAATATGTCTTAACTTGATCAGATGTGAATCAATTCCCTGTTTTTTTTGTTTCTCTCTCTCCCCTTTCTACCTTGGTTTGTGCTTCTTTGGTGAACTACTAGTCTTCGATGAACTTTCCGCTGTTTTGATGTTGTTACCTTGTAAACCTCTTTGATGGAATTTCAGGGGAAGGAGTAGGAGCCACATTCTCGACGTTCTATAAAGATACAACCGTGTACGAAGTAGACTACTGCGCTTATGTTGAATTGAGAAGAAAGGTCTCAAGTAAAGATGGGTCTGATAAAGCTGGGGACTATGAGGTGGTTTTGAGTCATGGTCAAGCTGGAATCAGGTTTGGTCATGACCCTGTCAGTCATGATCCTGTCATAGGCCGAACACCGGTTTAGTCAATCGTCTTCAATGTTTGTTTCTGTATTTTTAATTGTATTTGAACTGCTTATGTATGAAAACATGGTTTCAAAGTTTGATTCAATCAAATAAGATTTTATTCTACCAAAAAGAAACAAACAAACATAACTTTCACATAACATGACACCAAAATTTGTCATTACATAAGAATGTAGTTAGATTATTGCTTGTGAAACCATCTAAAAACAAAGCTAGTTAGAGTCTGCGTCAAATTAGACCTAAACACACAGGGAAACAATCAAGAAACAAGAACCAACAGTCTAAGGACTTCGAATTGGACCAACTTGATCAAACATGTCAGCCGGGAAATCGTCGAAGAAAACATCAGGATCTTCATCCTTTGAAACATGTCTGCATCTTCTAGGCGCCGGAGACGGCTCAAAAAACAGCTGAGGAAAAGGGAACAACGGCTCAGAAGAATTAGTTGGTCCAAGTATATCGTAGAAATAAGGGTCGTCGAGTCTAGCCAGAAGCTTTCTGCTTTCTGGAGAGAAAGGGCTAATTGCTTGCTGATTTGCAATATGTGACTCAGAGAAGAGAGAAGAAGTAGCCTCTGCTAGAATAAGATCAGTCCCAAAAGTAAAAGGCTGATGCTCTAGTTTAATACCCAGTTTCGGCAATCTCAAGGTTTCATCAACTTGGTCTGAAGAATAAGGAGGAATCTTGAAAGACGAGGAAAAAGCTGTAATCTCTGGCTCAACCAAACCAAAATGCTGCAAAAAGAAAAAAACACACACACACAATTGAAAAATGAGAAAGATGAAGCAAAAAAAAACACACACATTCCGACTTCGAAATTCAAATCGAATTGACTTGAGCTCTCATATTTCAAAGTACACACACATTACCCAACACACACGAAATCAAATCGAAAACATAAGATTAAAAGGACTCTTACCTCATTTTGACTTCAGCTCTCGGGTTGAGTTTTCGAATCCATGGTGTTTGTAGCGCCCAGCTCTAAGCCGACCTTGAATTGGGCTGTCTCAGCAAGTGGGATCACGTCTACGACTTCGCAGAAATCAATAGAATTGGGTGACTGAAATTCAAAATCCCTTTCTTCTTCTCTCGATTTTTTTTTCTGGGTAATGAAGAACCCTAAATCGATTTGGATATATGGGTTAAATGTTTTTTTTTTTTTTTTATTCTATTATTTAATTATTTTTAATATTTATTTAATCACGTTTTTAGAATCTTAGATGGAATTCATATCTCCGTTAACGGAGTTAGGTTTTCCGTTTAAAAAAATGACGGCGCGTACTCGGGATCCACCTTGAAAGTTTTATCTGCTAAAGTTTCCATATTGAGGGTTTATAATGCTAGTTAAAAACTTTGGAGGTTTAAAGTGTAAGTCGCTGCCACCTTGGAGGTTTTCTATGCGATTTTCCCTAGAATAGAATAGCCAAAGTAATGATGACGTCCGTCTATAGTGTCATGCTATACCGGTTACGATAACATTTACTTCATACTAATAATTAACATGGATCGTACTATACTGTATTCATTTAATAAACTATGAATATGTAGGAAACATGAATGTAAATATTGACTCTAAACATTCTTGTGACGAATCAGTCTCCTCCATTGATCACATAGAGTGCGTTGAATAATGGCGCAACAAGAAAAATAGTATTCCCTCCATTTCAAAATATAGATCGTTGTAACTGGTTGCACACATATTAAGAAAATTTGTAATTTGTTCATAATAACCTTACTAATTTAATAATTAATTTAACTATTAAATATTTTATTAGTTAACTTTGAGGTTAGAATATGTATTCTTTTGTAAAAGTTACATTGAAAACCGAGAATGCCTTATATTTTGAAACAAAAAATAAATCCTAAAACAATTTATATTTTGAAACGGAGGGAGTATAACATAGGAAAGCCCACAATAACAAAATAGTATAGAACAAAAATTCAAATAAAATAAAACGCAATGCTTTACTAGCTTCCAATAACGTCAAGGAAACAGGCTTAAGAATTGCAAAATTCATACACAACACCAATCAGATGTATACCTAGTATCCTGAAAAAAGTGTGCACTAAAAAAAATAGATTGAGAACAACAACAATGAAATAACAAAAATGTACTATACTTTATGTGAATGCATATATAGTACTATACTACATTTCATTCGAATTGCGTATGTATAATTTTCCAGTACAATGCAAAACTTGTGATAGTCAAAACAATACAACTAGTATAGTATAGTACTGGTATAATATAATATAGTAATGGTTTTTGAACAAAGCAAAAAGTCCATTTTTAGATTGGTTCTTTGCTATACTATAATACTATATCAATCTAAAATCTGTTTCTTGCAAACTAATTCTAATATACGAACGAATAATTAGTTCTTTGCAAGTTGATCTCCTTTTTCTTAGATTCTATGGCTTCCCAGGAGGAGTTTATCTTCTTTGTCCAATAAAGCTGATCTCCGTTCAATAGTTTCGTCGTTGCCGGATCTATTCTCCGTTGCCTCCATCTTCGGCTCCACCGGCGCCGAGTAACTCCATTGAACGGTGCGTTCCTCGACCGGTGACGTTGGTTATTGATGCTCCGATTTTCATCTTCGCCGAATCGAAACGGGATCGAAACAGAGGAACCAATGAATTTTGAAGGCAGATATCGGCGTCGTAGTGGGTGCTTTCCTGGAAACGTTTGTGTTAAAGGAGTTTGGGTTGGCCAGGAGGCGCCGCTTTCCTGGAAATGTTGTTGTTCCAGCAGCGGAGGCGACGGAGAGAGAGGTTGGTGATGGTCGGTGAGATGATTAAGATCTACTCGACTGAGGAGAAGGTTGGAAATGTCGATCAAAGAGATAAAGTTAGGGGAGAGAGAGAAAGAGAGAGAGAGAAAGAGAGAAAGAGAGAAATGAAATTGGAGAGAAATGGAGAGAGAGACTCAATTCAAAAAAAAGAAAGAAATGGAGGGAGAGAGAGAGATTGGCCACGTGAGAGTTGAGAATTTTATAATTAAATCACTTTATCTCTCTTTCTTTATTACTGTGCAGGACAATTTTGTATATACTATAGAATATATGCACTATATTCTAGTCACACCATTTATATGTTTTTTTCTTTTTTTTTTACGACAAATCAAATATATTAATATCATAAGAAGTTTACAAGATACTGAAACAATCGCATTACAACCGTTAACGTAAATAACCGTTAACGTAAATAAAGGAAATTGAAACAATTCGATGAATGAGTGGAAGTAACCAAGTTTTTCATTCGGAAGTCTTATAAGCTAACACATGAAATCTGTTAAATCTCCCCTTCATACACTTTTCATTGGCTATCATCTTGCTGATGAAACTCCAAAATGCACTTAGCATTATCTTGATTAGTAAGATTAAATTGAAAGTCGTTGACGATGAATATGAAACTTGTCTCTTCGTTGAAATCAAAATACTTGATGAGACCAAGACTCTCTGCGAATATTGTTGATGGCTATCATCTTTATGATGGAACTCCAAAGCCCACATCTCATGATCCAAAAACCTAATTCCAAAATCTGATACCAGATATACTGTATCAAGATTTGTATTCCTATTGGAATCAAAATCCTTTGTGGTTTTTCCAAAAACCCACATGTCCGTGTTGGAGAATCTATCTTCCAAATGATTAATGGATCACTCTTCTTCGTTGAGTATTCATGTCCATAACTCATGGAATTACCAAAAGCATGTCCACGGTGTAGAGAGGAAAGAGTAGACGCAGTGTCTTCACTATCACAACATGTAGTTTGTGAAATAGATTATGATGTTGCTTTCGAGAATCGATGTTGCGTCGGGTCAATGTCGATTAGATTCGAGAGCAATATGAGTTTAATCTTCCGATTCCTTGAAATCTCATCATCCACATCGATATCGGATATGCCGGGATCCCAGATCTAAACGGTTACAAAGATGAACCGAAAGAAACCGTAAGGAGGGATCCCTAATGGAATGAAGCCGACACAGAATCTCTTGGGTAATCGCCGGATTATGGTCGGAAGAACGCTCTCCCGAAGAGAGAGAAGAAAAGAGAGGTCTTGAAGATGAATCACCAAAGATATCTCATTGGTAATCAACATTCCAGACTTTATTTGAGAGAAAACCTAATAATCTAAAGAATACAAGAGTACGGCTGACGCCAGAGTCGGCGTCGGCCGGAGATTGTGGCAAAGAGCGGTTTTGTACTAGCGCTTGTAAAAATCGCCTTGAGAATCGCCTATTCTATCGCCCAATTTTCCATTTCACCATTTATATGGTTAGTCTACTAATATATGCTTCAAACTTTAAATATGATTATTTAGTTCTATAACCTTAAATAAAAGGTAAAGTATATATGATTTTTTTGTAAAACATCAGTAGACTCATGAAGCACTTGATCCATTATGTGAAAAGTAGAGCATAACGATATTCCATGTTGAAACAGAAACTTTTGCAGCGGTGTCAGAAACTTCAAGAGAATGGCATCATCTAGCGGAAGTCATCAAGCTTTGTGCAGGGGGAGTTATCAAGCTTGCATTCTTTGAGAAGAACCGGATGAGACGAGAGATCACTATATTTTGATACAATTATTTTTTCAAGCTAAGCATGGGAAAACGGCTATTTCACATCCGAAGTAAGACAATATGTTCAATTTATTCATTAATTATATTATCGTGCGAAACCATACCTAAGTAAAAAAAATTCCAATTTCATACGTAAACTTTTATTTTTGTGCTAAATCGTACATTGGTAGTTACGATGTTAACGAACCGTTAAATCTTGATGATGTGGATGCCACATGTTAAACGACTCGTTTTGGCATAAACAATAGAGAATTAAAAAAACGAGCCAAAACGACGTCGTTTTATGGTTTTGATTCTTTGTCTTTAGTGTCACTTCAAGTCTATTTTTAGAGGCACTCAATGTAATCACAATCTCTAACTTGAAATGAAATAACGAAAGTTCAAATTTTTCTCTTGTTCTAGCTTTGTTTTATCTTTGCTCTCATCATTGACTTAGACGACACCTCCATTTTTTACATGCTTACTTTTTGAGGCATGTGCTTCATTAACTACGAATCTATGAATGATAGGGTTGTTGTCTACTCTATGCAATTAAGATAAATAATGCTGAATATGATAGGCTCAGATAGGAGATTACTAAACATGCTAAGCGAGGTTACTAAAAACTTGCAATAAGACATATTATCTAGACCAAGAAATACACTTCTATTTTTCACAAACAAATTCACAAAATTAGCCAAAATCAAGAACGAGAAATGAATGAAGCTATTAAGAAAACAAAACCTACCTATGAATTGAATTCTAAACAATCAAATAAAATGTTTGGGGGGGGTTTTTGTTTTTTTTATGATAAACCTTGGAAGTTCCGGAAATCTCCTCCGGTGTCGAGAGTCAACCGTTGATAATACCACGTTTAAGGCGTAAATCACTAATCCCAAATGGAATTGATCTAGTGATCTTAGAAACTCTCAAATACCATCAGACCACCGACCACTTGGAAAAAAAAAAAAAAATTGTTTGGGGAGTTTATTGTTCAGGAATAGTTACAAGAACGGGACGCCAAGCTCGTCGAAGTAACCTACATCGAAGTGTACCAGATAATATGGGCCTAATTGAGCCGTTAAAGCCCATACGTCGAGCCGTTAACTCTTCTCCATTACCTCCGTTATTATTAACGCCGTTCACCGATAAAGCTCTCTCCATCTCCTTCCCCGCATCGCCGCCGACACGTTCGCTTTTCTCCACCAGAGGCGAAGAGACGAAAAGCTCCCTCAGTTTCCGCCGAGATCGGATCTTATCTCTCTTCACGGAGACGCTCCTGGTATCATCGGATCCCGTCGGTTCATCGGCGTAACTTTGGATCTCCGGTGATCGCCACCGATCCGATGATCGGGTGAGTAGCAAACGCAGCGTTTTTCGACGGCGGAGATGGATGACCGGGCTACGCGTCGGACTCTCCGCGACGGTGCTGCAGTGAGTGGCGAGAAGCTTAAACTTCTGCAGAGACATTGATTTGGACTTCTCTTTCTATGTTGATCATTTGGATCGGTTAGTGTTTTGTTCGATCTGGCTGATTCTTTGCTTCATGAAT
This sequence comes from Eutrema heterophyllum, assembly GCA_002933915.1. NCBI lineage: Eukaryota > Viridiplantae > Streptophyta > Magnoliopsida > Brassicales > Brassicaceae > Eutrema > Eutrema heterophyllum. The sequence goes on from PKMM01011765.1 coordinate 59,823, forward strand.
AATGTGAGTGTTCATAGTGGAAGGTAAAGAATAAGGTGACTAGAACCGGCACCATTCTTGAAGAAGATAGGTTACACGTGGCAGCAAGAACGAGTGTCGTAGATTCTGCTATTTTTTTTTTGTATGTATATAATATATCTTTAAAATTTTCAGTGGCTGCTTTTCTATTTAGAAGAAAAATGATAGACCATTCTCATTTTTTTTTTGTTTTAACATTATAATTTTTGTAGAGAATTATCATAAATTATTACATAATATAAATTATAAGAAAGAGTACATAAACAATTCTATAACTGATGATTCTACATGTATATAAGAATTCACGACAGAAGTTTATATATGTACTATGCCGATTTTACCAATAACACATTTACGATAGACAATTTTACAATTAACACGCTATACCATGACGAACGGTTCTATTTGTACCACGCTGGAAATCTTCTATAAATTTACTTTCATTAATTTGTTTTAAATCGCATTATCCAGTAATCACTGGAACGAGAAAACTCGTAAACTTTTAGCAAAAAAAAAAAAAAAAAACTTGTAAACTAAAATGAAATTGTAATTCGTAAGGTGATTAAACTAAAACGAAATTGTAAAACAGCTGAATAACAAAAATTTAATATTTAGTAGATAAATAAAGTGTTATCTCATATAATCTATACTATTAAAACATAAACACTTTTGGAATCCGTTTCAAACATCTCTTATTTTTTTAATAAATTGAACCTGTAACCAAACATATATTGAATATGTGGCCATGTATTAAATCTAACAATCATTTGATTTACTATAAACCATTATGATAAAAAATAAAAATATATAAAAACTTAAGGGAAAAAAATGCCTAAAAAACTCTGAACTCACGACTTTCAGCCAAAAAAAGTTTCAACTACGTGTTGGACAAAATAAATCTTCAACTTTCGTTGACTTCATATTTTAATCTCATATTTTTTTTGACCATGCCAATTTAGACTCGTCGTCAACAAAAACGGTGTTAAATCCCAGTTAGATGTCGTGAACCAAAACGACACCGTTTTGCATTTTTCCAAAAAACGCAAATCTGAATTGGAGATTTTTTTTGTTTTTGAATCGATCTGAATCGGAGATTGAAGATGAAACCAGACAAGAAGAGATCTTACCCAAGAAGTCCCATTTTACAGAGTACTAAGAACTTTAATGGTGGAAGAGATTTTGACTTGAGATTTAATTTCACAAATTTTGGAATTGGATATTGAAGAAGAATCGAGAGAAAGAAGAGAGAAAGGGACATGTGAGTGAGGAAAGGAGAAGGAAGGAGAAGAAGAGCTCTGATTCCATAAGAATACACGAAGAAGACGTAAGAGCTCATTCCCTTTGAGCTCGCCGCTTAGAACAGAGTATTCATTCCGACGTCGGAGACCACAACCGTGATATTCTCATATTTTACATGTTCTAGCATGCATTTCACTTAGAGTTTTGTGTCATTTACATGCATAATCATGGTTTTGTCTTGCATCTAGGTCTCATTTAGAGTTTAGGACGTTTGCATTAAGTCCTAGTGAGTCTTGCATTCATTTGGAGTGTTTTCTAGGTGTTTGGAGACATCTTGGAGGTGATTGGAGACTTTGGAAACGAGCTTGATCGAGTTTGGAGCAAGAGGAAATGGCCAAGGCAGGAATGTTGTTTCCAGGAGACTATGCCGACCCATCCTGGGTCGGTATGGTGGGTCGGTATTGGGACAGAGGCTTATGCCGATCCACAGCCAAATTCGTACCGACCCAGAAACGACCGGCACACTCAGCCGGATTTAAGACAACTCACTCGGCAATCCTTTCCCTTGCCCCGCACCGACCGACCCTGGAGCGGCACGTTGGAACGGTATTGAAGCAGAGACCTGTGCCGACCTGAAGAAGCTCTCCCGTACCGGTCTGGAGTGAAGCGGCACAATTCCTCAAGAAAATTAGTACCGACCGACCCTGGGTCGGTACTACCAAGCGGCACAAAATGACGATCTCTCGGAATGAACCTCTGCCGGCTAAAGACCATACCGCACGCGATCAGCACATCCCGCGAACGACCAGACTTTGCTTTAGCCGGCTAACTCCGCATCCGGTTCCATCCGACCTACACGAGGGTGATTAGTACCGACCCATTCTAGGCCGGCACTACCACACGACACTAACCCAGCGTTCGAGCAGGTTCACTTCTGTCGGCTAAAACTCGTCCTGCATCGACCCGATCCTCACTCCTGTCGGCTAAAACTCGTTCGGCATCGACCATATTTCATTTTAGCCGGCTAAAAACTCATCCAACATCCATCCGACCTGCACAGAGAGAGTTAGTACCGAGTGGTTTGTACCGACCCAGGATCGGTCGGTACAAACTTTCTGCTGCAAACCGATCCAGACCCGACCGGGTCAATACCCGGTTTGTTCTGGGTTGACCCGGTTCGCACTATTCACTATAAATAATTTTCTAGACCTAATTTTCTGGTTTATCTATTTTTCTCTTGCTAAAAAACCTTCCCTTTGAGGGTTCTAAGTGATTGTAAGAGAGATCTGGAGTCTTTATGCAATTTAAAGTTTGTTTCTCTTAATTTCCTTTCAATCTTTCATTTTTCTATTCTCTAATCATGATTAACAACACATCTTTCATGAGATTTGGTGTGTTCTTCATGATTAGTGAGTAGTTCTTCTTGGATCATTTGGGTTTGGTAGATTAGGGGGGTTTCTTTGTTAATCTTTGATGTCTAGAGCTTAATTGTCTTGTTTCCTTTCTTATTTAGTGTTTATAATGCTAGATTAGGCTTGAGAAAGTTAAATTTAAATCATAGGGAATTTCACACCCACAAGGTGTTTGATGAAATTCTCAAATGAACTAAATAAGAGGTTTTCACACTTAGCTCATGAGAATGATTGTCTAAGATGAATTTTTGGGCTATTGGAACTTGTTATTTAATGCTTGTTGATTGCTTATTCACAAATGAGAATTTGATCTTGAGTTTGTATTTAACAAAGTGATTAGTGCTAAGAGATTAGATTAATCTTGATTAGTGTTCTAGGCTTAAGGAAATGCACTTGTGCGATTGTGTAAACATCATTGCTTAGCTTAAGACTCCCCCAAATCAATTGCCTTACCCAAAGATCCTCTTTTTAATCATTTTCTTAATCTTGCTTAGTTCTTGCTACTTGTTTGCTTTGTTTAATTGAATCATTAGGTCGTTAGAAAACCAAATCACACTTGTTTGCTTGGATTAAAGAGTTTCTTGCATCCTTGTTGCATTGAACTAAACCCCGATTGGATTGACACCTAAAATATTGCAATGACATGAGCATATTTAGGATTGATTCTTAGGAAAAATCCTACTTATCAATTGGCGCCGTTGCCGATTGGGGTTCTAGTTTAGTCAATAAGATTTAGATTCTTTTTTAGATCAAGCCTTTTATTTTCTTTGTTTACTAATATATCTATCTAGTTTTGTTTTCTCTTTATAGGATCATGGACAACGGTCAAGGGCAACAACAAGCTCACGTTGGGCAATTCCACATCCCACCACCACCCGCCCGTGATGCTAGAGCTCAAAACACCGTTGGAGCGGGAGACGCGGCCAATGCTCATGTCAACCGCCAAGGAATTCGAGCACCACCGGTTGAGACCAATGACTTTGAGGTCAAAGCTAGCTTCATCAACATGGTGCAAAGCAACAAATTTCATGGCTTGACGGTGGAAGATCCTCTTGATCACTTAAATCACTTCAATCGGATTTGTGGCTTGACAAAGATGAACGGTGTCTCAGAGGATAGCTTCAAGCTACGGTTGTTCCCATTCTCTCTTGGGGACAAGGCAAGGCAATGGGAAAAGAACCTTCCCCACGGTTCCATCACTTCATGGGACCAATGCAAGACATCATTCCTTGCCAAGTTCTTCTCTCCCTCTAGAACGGCCAAACTTCGGATTGAGATCTCAAGCTTCACTCAAAGAGCAAATGAGAGCTTCAATGAAGCTTGGGAGCGGTTTAGGGGCTATACAACGCAATGCCCTCATCATGGATTCTCGGATGCTTCCCTCTTGAGCACACTCTACCATGGAGCACTTCGAAAGATCCGTATGTTGCTCGATACCGCTTCTAATGGAAACTTCTTGGCCAATGACGTGAATGAAGCAATGGAGTTGGTTGAGAACCTTGCTTTGAGTGATGGAACATATGGTGATGAGTATGATCGGTCTACAAGGACCACAAGCGATTTTGAGGAACAACGACGAACCAAAGAGATGAAAGCTCTAAGTGAAAAGTTGGATAAGCTTGACAAGCTTATCACTACATCTCAAAAGGCGGTTCACTTTGTTGGTGATTGTGAAGCAAACCAAGGGTTCCAAGAACAAATGGTGGATTTGAGAAACAAAGAAGAAGTGCACTATAGCGGGAATCATGGTGGCTATCAAAAGAACTTCAACAACAATCAACAACAAAGTTTTGTCCCTCAAAATCAATTTCAAGGGAACCAAGGAGGCTACTACAACAAAGCTCCATTTATGCCTCAACCCGGTTCTCAAGGCAACAACTCTATGCCTCAAGACCTTGATATGAAGAACATGCTTCAACAACTCCTTCAAGGACAAGCTAATGGAGCAATGGATGTGAGCAAGAAGATGGAGGATATCCATACCAAGGTAGCTAGCTCCTACAATGATCTACATAAGAAGCTTGAGGCATTGAGCTCAAGAGTGCAACAAATGGAGACCAATAGAGACAAAGTGCAACAGAGTTCTTTAAACGGGAAAGCCATACAAACCTCAAAGGAGTATTGCAATGCTATTTTCTCAAATGAATCACGTCCCATTGATGATCATGAAGCCGCCATTAGAGAAATTGAGTCTCTACTTTATGGTTCACATGTCGAAGTGCTTTCCCCTAGAGATGTTCCTTTGAAGCTCAATGTGGACATTGAGAAACAAAGTGGGGGAGTGACCCTTGAGAAGGATGATGACGTGACCATGGTTCAAGAACCAAAGGGTAGTGTTGCTTGCATTGATCCACCAAGCACAGCTAGGATCGAGCCTAAGTCTCTCCCCAAGCTTGGTAATCCCGGTAAATTCTCTATAGCTTGCTATCTTGGAGATCTGGAGATTGAGGATGCTTTGTGTGACTCCGGTTCAAGTGTGAATGTCATGTCCCATGAGATGTTCAAGAGTCTAGGGATAAGAAACCTCACCTATCACCCATCACCTATCCCCTTTGGAGACGCTTCTTCACGGAAACCACTTGGTCTTCTTGAAGATTATCCGCTTACGGTTGGGGATTGCATAGTCCCAACGGACTTCGTTGTCATGGAGATGAAGAAGACCAAAACCCTCCCACTTCTCATTTGAACCCCATTTCTACTTACCACCGGCGCTAGAATGGATTTCAAAGATCAAAGGGTAGTTCTCTTGAATGTGGATGATAAGGCATATTACCCAATAAGGACTTCTTCCAACAAGCTTTGTGGCACAATCACCATAAAAGATGATGAGTTTCATGAAGAAGAAGTGAGGTATGTGGGTAGATGTGAGATGGTTGAAGAAGCTCTACCCCCAAGGGTCTATGAAGAGGAAGCAAAGTCTCTTGAGAGAAAAGATTTGGGTTATGGTAATGACAAGGAAGCTTCGGAAGTTGATATAGCTTGTTTGGAACCACTTCCTCCCACCACAATGGAGAATGACGTTGAGGGTAGCAAGGGTGCAAAGAAGAAGACAAAGGCCAAGGCTAAGATGGGAAACAGATCGAGCAAGCTTCATGGGTCTAGGTCCGAGCCAAGCCAGCCTTCTATGATGACTCTCACTCCTTGGAAGCACAAGGATGGAGCGATTGAGTACAGGATCAAGTGCAAAGGATGGCCCAAAACTTTTGCCTTGGTCAAGGCGATCCTCACACCCGAGCTCAAAGAGAAAGGGGAAGCCGGTCTTCAAGATGTCATGAGCAAGGTGTTCAAGCTCGAGCTCAAAGATCCGCCATGGAGTGCTCACACTCCTCCATCACCCACCTAAAAGGGTAACAAAAGTCAAACTTAGTGACTCTAAACAAAGTGCGCTTGGGAGACATTCCCATGTTTATCATTGTACATATTCTTTTTGCTTTCTAGTTGATTTTGTGTTTCTAGGGCTTTTTGATCTTTTGTTAAGTGGTTGCAAGGTTCTTGACGGTAGCAAGGTCGTGACAAGGTAGCAACGGTGTTTGATGTTGGGAAAGATCTCCATTCTCTCCATTCACATAGTAGCACTCCTCCATTGTAAGTATCTCTTGCATCTTGAGTCTTTGCATATCATCTTTTGTCTTTGGTCTCTTCCTTGAATTTATTTCACACCGGGACGGTGTGATTTAAGTTTGGGGGAGGGACCGGTATCTAACCATGCGTTTTGTGTTCTTATTTTGTATTTTCCATCTTGAGTCTCATGCATATCATGCATTTTCAATAATTTTGAAAATTTTTGAACTTTTGTGCATTTCATATCTAGGATTGAGTCTAGATGCATAGCATATAGGTATTGCATTCATGTGCATTGGGAGTAATGATATGATTTTTCCTTGTAGAGTACCATTTTTAGAGTTTGATTCAAAGCCCTCGTTGCTTGTTGTTTGATGCTTTTGATCTCGTGTTGAAATCAAGGATGAACCATATGTTGATCTCGCGTTTCATTACTAGGGTCTTAGCTAAAGCAAGTTTTGATTTGATTCCAATCCTACTTAAGTGAAAACCATAATTTTGACATTGAAATTATCATGCTTGTGCATTGCATAGTGAATTCATGATTACCTCATACATATTTGGGCTATCTTATCCACTTTGCCACTCTCTTGTTAGCTCAAATAGCCGATTCTCATCATTGGAACGGTTAACCACTCCCTTAACCCAACTGTCCTTGAAGCCAAAACTATTTGTGAGTGTTGTGAGGCCTTTTTCGAATCAACTAGGAAAAAACGTGTTGAGTTTAGAACGACAATGAGAAGCTTCCGTGTAGAACTAGCTCGACATCAATGGGCTAGACATAGGTTAAGGCTAGATAGGATGGGAACTTGGGATAAGGAAAAGAAAAGAGAATGTGGAAATGGAGGAAAGATTTGGAGAAAAGGTAGGGGATAAGCAAATACTTGAAATGGTTGGTAAGAAAAAGATGTTGGAATAGCTCTAAGTGATAAAGAAAAAAAAAATAATGATCTCTAGTCTTTGAAAGAAAGAAGAAAAGCCAAAAACGGCTAAGGTACTAGAAAAGAAATAAGAGAGACTAGAGAATGTAAAGAGGAGCTAAGTAAAGAAAAATGTTGAAAGCCAAGCCATTTGGTGAAGAAGAAAATCCCCTAAGTGCTTAAGAGAAGAAGGAAAGGTGAAATGAGATGAGTGGTGAAAGCAATGGCCTTGTGAAAAGGGTAGTCTAGGAAGAATCTTCATTGGGGTTTAGATTAGGAGTCAAGATCGATATGGGGCATTAAGGTAGATGGAAGTCATCCTTGTATGCATCTATTTGCCTTTACTCTTAGCATTTTGCTATAGTTGATTCTTTTTTAGAGATCCCCTTTGCTCGGAAACCGCTACTTGTATTGAGATCACATTTATCTCAAAACCTTTACCCTAGCTAAATGGATTCACTTGCCTTGCATGAGCATGATTCACTTGAACCATAATGAATGTTAAATGATTGGATGATATGAATGCTTGTGTAGGTTGAGGCTTGAATTTGATTCATGTAGGGAAGGATATGGCTAGCTCTTTTTGAGTAGACTTGTTTGATCGCATTTTAGAGCTAACAACTTGGACATTGAGTGGAATTCTTTTTATGGTACTTTTGGATTGGAGCTCCCATTTTGTTCTTCATCCTCTTCTTAGTCTTGTTTGCTTGAGGACAAGCAAAAGGGTAAGTTTGGGGGAGTTGATATTCTCATATTTTACATGTTCTAGCATGCATTTCACTTAGAGTTTTGTGTCATTTACATGCAAAATCATGGTTTTGTCTTGCATCTAGGTCTCATTTAGAGTTTAGGACGTTTGCATTAAGTCCTAGTGAGTCTTGCATTCGTTTGGAGTGTTTTCTAGGTGTTTGGAGACATCTTGGAGGTGATTGGAGACTTTGGAAACGAGCTTGATCGAGTTTGGAGCAAGAGGAAATGGCCAAGGCAGAAATGTTGTTTCCAGGAGACTGTGCCGACCCATCCTGGGTCGGTATGGTGGGTCGGTATTGGGACAGAGGCTTATGCCGATCCACAGCCAAATTCGTACCGACCCGGAAACGACCGGAACACTCAGCCTGATTTAAGACAACTCACTCGGCAATCCTTTCCCTTGCCCCGTACCGACCGACCCTGGAGCGGCACGTTGGAACGGTATTGAAGCAGAGACCTGTGCCGACCTGAAGAAGCTCTCCCGTACCGGTCTGGAGTGAAGCGGCACAATTCCTCAAGAAAATTAGTATCGACCGACCCTGGGTCGGTACTACCGAGCGGCACAAAATGACGATCTCTCGGAATGAACCTCTGCCGGCTAAAAACCATACCGCACGCGATCCAGCACATCCCGCCAACGACCAGACTTTGCTTTAGCCGGCTAACTCCGCATCCAGTTCCATCCGACCTTCACGAGGGTGATTAGTACCGACCCATTCTGGGCCGGCACTACCACACGACACTAACCCAGCGTTCGAGCAGGTTCACTTCTGTCGGCTAAAACTCGTCATGCATCGACCCGATCCTCACTCCTGTCGGCTAGAACTCGTTCGGCATCGACCAGATTTCATTTTAGCCGGCTAAAAACTCATCCATCACCCATCCGACCTGCACAGAGAGAGTTAGTACCGAGTGGTTTGTACCGACCCAGGATCGGTCGGTACAAACTTTCTGCTGCAAACCGATCCAGACCCGACCGGGTCAATACCCGGTTTGTTCCGGGTTGACCCAGTTCGCACTATTCCCTATAAATAATTTTCTAGACCTAATTTTCTGGTTTATCTCTTTTTCTCTTGCTAAAAAACCTTCCCTTTGAGGGTTCTAAGTGATTGTAAGAGAGATCTGGAGTCTTTATGCAATTTAAAGTTTGTTTCTCTTAATTTCCTTTCAATCTTTCATTTTTCTATTCTCTAATCATGATTAACAACACCTCTTTCATGAGATTTGGTGTGTTCTTCATGATTAGTGAGTAGTTCTTCTTGGATCATTTGGGTTTGGTAGATTAGGGGGGTTTCTTTGTTAATCTTTGATGTCTAGAGCTTAATTGTCTTGTTTCCTTTCTTATTTAGTGTTTATAATGCTAGATTAGGCTTGAGAAAGTTAAATTTAAATCATAGGGAATTTCACACCCACAAGGTGTTTGATGAAATTCTCAAATGAACTAAATAAGAGGTTTTCACACTTAGCTCATGAGAATGATTGTCTAAGATGAATTTTTGGGCTATTGGAACTTGTTATTTAATGCTTGTTGATTGCTTATTCACAAATGAGAATTTGATCTTGAGTTTGTATTTAACAAAGTGATTAGTGCTAAGAGATTAGATTAATCTTGATTAGTGTTCTAGGCTTAAGGAAATGCACTTGTGCGATTGTGTAGACATCATTGCTTAGCTTAAGACTCCCCCAAATCAATTGTCTTACCCAAAGATCCTCTTTTTAATCATTGTCTTAATCTTGCTTAGTTCTTGCTACTTGTTTGCTTTGTTTAATTGAATCATTAGGTCGTTAGAAAACCAAATCACACTTGTTTGCTTGGATTAAAGAGTTTCTTGCATCCTTGTTGCATTGAACTAAACCCCGATTGGATTGACACCTAAAATATTGCAATGACATGAGCATATTTAGGATTGATTCTTAGGACAAATCCTACTTATCAAACCGCCACCATCACCGTCATGATCCAGCCGTCTCTCTGACAGAATCTCCCAGCCATCGCCGTCTCTTCGTTTGTTTCGAAGATCTGTCTAAATCTGGAACTCTTTTCGTGAGGTTTGACCAATGTACGAAACTAGGATCGACATAAATTTTATTCTGCTTCTCAACCTCAACACTATTTGTTTTTTAAAAGTAATTTGATTAATTAAATTACTTCATCACACTAGTGCTTAAATTCACGATCAAATGCAGGACCACTTCATCACACTAGTGCTCGTCTGTACAGACTCGTCCCATTGGGCAAATTCACGAGATTCTCGCCGGAGTTTTCGAATTTCCATTTGTCGGAAGCGATTTGGAAGAACATTGCATCGTGGATCCTCGATTCGGCTTCTGCTCTCGAATCCTCGTACTTCAAATCCAATCTCCTTGTGACGAAATCTCTCCTTGAGATGATTGGTAACCCAACTTGCGTTAGGAAAGCTCTCAACTTTGGATGCTCAAGACCAGATAGAGAAACAGAGCTGCTCATCTCTTTGTAGTGGTAAACAATTGATTTGTTTTTTGGAAAAATGCAAAACGGTGTCATTTTGGTTAACGACGTTTAACTCGGATTTAACACCGTCTAAGTAATTTGTTAACTTTGTCGACGACGAGTTTAAATTGGCATGGTCAACAAAAATATGAGATTAAAATATGAAGTCAAAGAAAGTTGAAGATTTATTTTGTCCAACTCGTAGTTGAAACTTTTTTTGGCTGAAAGTCGTGAGTTTAGAGTTTTTTAGGCATTTTTTCCAAAAACTTAATTAAAAAATTTGGGTTTGAATAAAATTATTTTATTTCACCCTCTATAATAATTTTTTTTGTTTTATAAACTTTTATTTTAATATATTAAATCTAAAAAAAAAAAATCTATGCGCAAACTGTTAGCAATGAAGGTAATATTGGTCTCTCTTCAAAGCAAGAGATTGTAAATAAAAACACAAGTTTTGTTTGGTAGTTTTTGTCTACCTATTTTCATTTATTCTCGTTACTTATATAGATACGATTACAAGGAAGCAAATAAAAGAAATTACAAGTGGAGGGTAAAAGAAATTATAAGTGGATGAACCATTCCTCAAAACAATGATGACTAATGGTATCAGTTGAGAACGCAATATCTCCACCTAAGACAAGGAAGACTAATTGTCGTAAAACAGAGGGAAGTCCTAAGACTTTGTCAATTGGAATATCTTGGATTGTGCGTACGTGGTCGTGATGATATTCTCCTTGCCACCTCAGCATCATTGACTATCTCTTCTTCGTCTTGTATCCTAACAATACTCCAGCCTTTCGAAAAAACCTTGTCCACAAGGTTCATTTGAAACTTCGGAAAGCTTAAGGAAAGCTGCTCCAAATCTTCCCAGGTTGCCTCCTCCGGTGGTAAATTACTCCATTGAACCAACACCTTTGTTCTCTCCTTTGGACCATCCTGTATATGGCGGCTTCGTATGACTTTCTCGGGTTCCAAGCACAAGAGACCGTCCTCTCGTAATGGTGGCAACTCCACTGCTACAACAACGTCGTCACCAACCCTTTTCTTCAAAAGAGAGACATGAAAAACTGGGTGAATGCGTGATCCCTCCGGTAATTTGAGACGATAAGCAACCTACCCAATTCGTACTTCAACTCGAAATGGACCATAGAACCGATTAGACAGCTTCTGCGATGACTGATTTTTGCCGATACGGTTGCATCTTTAAGAAAACCCAATCACCAGCCTCAAATTCCACATCACACCGTTTCTTGTCAGCCAATTGCTTCATGCGATTATTACCAGCGGCTAAGTGGTGCTTTAATTCATCTAATAGCTCATCCATGTTCCTCATTTGTTCATCAATATCACCAATAAGAGTAGAGCCAATGTCATACCTCGGCATCAAAGGTGGAGGTCTGCCATAGAGTGTTTCGAAATGTGCTTGAATGGAATGTAGTATTATACCAATACTCTGCCCAAGAAATGAAAGAACTCCAATGCTTTGGTCGGTGTTGCACAAAACAACGCAGGAACTGTTCGATGCATTTGTTCCTGACCTCCGTTTGTTCGTTTGTTTGTAGATGGTAAGCCGATGACATACGAAGTGTTGTACCCGAGAGATTCCAGAAACTACTGAGGAAGACCGGATCACGATCGCTTAGGATTGAGCGTGGATGTCCATGAAGTTTGACCACCGCCTCGATGAATCTTGCTGCTACCGTTGTTGCTGTGTACGGGTGTGATAAAGGCACAAGATGGGCTGATTTGCTCAACCGATCAACGACCACCATTATGGTTGTGTGGCCATTAGACTTGGGCAAACCATCAACGAAATCCATAGAAATATCCTCCCAAAGCTGTTCCATTATAGGTAATGGTTGTAAGAGTCTCGCCGGTGACATTGTTTGTGCTTTAGCTCGTTGACAAACATCACATTGCGAAACATACGCATCCACTGTTTTCTACATGGAGGGCCAATAAAACTGTCTCGCTAAGCGTTTTAAAGGTTCGTAACACACATGAATGACCTCCCATGGTGGTGTCGTGATGCTCATGTAAGAGTTGTTTCACAAGTGGCGATGCTGGTGGAACCACTATGCGATTGTTGTAACACAAGAGATAGTGATCACAAGAACACAATAAGAACAAGAACACAATTACTTAACAAATTTCTCTCTTTGCTGGTGGTCATGGTCTCGTCCCTTGGATTTTGAGCCACGACTGTTTTTGTGATTTTTTTTGTTTTTCTGGATGCTATGGTGTCGATTTAGGGGTAAAATGGAAGGAAATTTTTTTTGTATGTTTTCGATAAACATTGATTCAAGGTGAATGCCGTGAACTTCTCTGATACCAATTGTTAGCAATGAAGCTAATATTAAGCTCTCTTCAAAGCAAGAGATTGTAAATAAGAACACAAGTTTTGTTTGGTAGATTTTGTCTACCTATTTTCATTTATTCTCATTACTTATATAGACACGATTAAAAGGAAGCAAATAAAAAAAATTACAAGTACAGAATAAAATAAATTATAACTGGAGGAACCATTCCTCAAAAACTATGATGACTAATGATATCAGTTGAGAACGAAATATCTCCACTTTAAGACAATGAAGACTAATTGTCGTAAAACAGAGGGAAATGCTAAGACTGTCAATTGGAATATCTTGCATTGTGCTGACTTGGTCGTGATGATATTCTCCTTGCCACCTCAACATCATTGACTATCTCTTCTTCGTCTTGTATCCTAACACAAACACGCGGATTAGAGTCAAGTTGTCAAATTAAAAAGTATGTTTTATTATAAATAGCATGTACTTTGCGTGATCACGTTTTCAAAACTTTAAAAACAAACTATATACTATTCAAACCCAATATCAACATTATTTCTGTATTAGTATTAACTATTAAGCCATCACTTATCCTTTGTTTCTCGTTAAGAAAAAAAACTTTACTCTCTTATGTCAAATCAGACATGAGGAGTGTAGACGTAATAATATTGTCACTTTAATTAGTATCCAAAAACGTAATCACATGCATAAATATCTTCTTACGCGAGATGCAACATATAACTAATAGGTCCATTTGATACAGTCGAGCCAACAAAAAAAAAATTAAAAATAAAGAAGTTAATAAAACCCACTAATTATATAACAATCTCTCAAAATGAACTCGCCGCCGTATCCGAACTACTCGTCCACTTATCAGTCTCCGGCGAAATCGGCGGAGGAACACTATGCCTAAGCAATCCAACGTCATCTCCTCCGCTTCCCTCGATATCCACCACATCCGGCGACGACTCGCGATTCTCCGCCTTAATCCCTCTCAAAATCTCCACGATCTCGTCCATCGACGGCCTAACTTCCCCCTGTTGCAAACATCGGAAAGCAAGCTCAGCCACAGACATCATCCTCTTCCTCACTTCCAGATCCTTCTCGAACCCCAGGCTGGGATCGACGAGCTCGTGCAACGCGTTGTTCTGGATTTTGGAAACGGCCATGCTCGCGAGGTTGATATCGTGGCGGTGCCTGGTGATATCGACGGCTTCTTTGGAGGAGATTAGCTCGGTGAGTACGACTCCGAAGCTGTAAACGTCGCTCTTTTCGTTTAGACGGTAACATTGGTAATACTCCGGATCTACGTATCCCGGAGTGCCTTGCGGCGCCGTGGAGATGTGAGTTTGATCCATCGGAAACAACCGTGAGAGACCGAAATCGGCTACTTTCACCGTGTAATTCTCGTCTAGAAGAATGTTTGTTGTCTTCACGTCTCTGTGTATGATCCCTGCAAACAGAATCGAATCAAATTCTCCGATTTTCCCCCAAATTGATGTTTCGATTTCGTTTACCTGATGCGTGGAGGAATGATAAAGCGCTTGCGGTTTCGATTGCGACGTTTAGACGAACGGACCAGCAAAGAGGACGAGATTCAGCACGATCGCCGTGAAGATGATCGGCGAGTGTTCCGTTTGAGATATACTCGTAGACGAGCAAGAGCTCTCTGCTGTGTCTCGATGTGCATCCGTAGAGAATCACGAGATTCGGATGTTTCAGCGATTTCAAGATCTCGATCTCGTTCTTGAACTGTTCAACGCGTTTCAGCGATCTCTCGTACAGTCGTTTCACTGCTACAGCTCGTCCATCTTTCAACACGCCTTGAAGAAATTTGGCAAAGATGTTTGATCAATACTCAAAGCTTTTGAGGAGGTTTGAAGAATCAGTGGTGGTTCTTACCGTAGTAGACGGTACCGAAGCCGCCATCTCCGAGCTCTCTAGAGAAATTCTCAGTGGCTTCCTCGAGTTCTTCGTAGCTGAAGACTTGAACACCAAAGTAGGTGCTTCCGTTTGCGAGGTTTGACATTGAGGGGAGTAGAGAGTGATTGCTGCTGGAGATTGTTGTGGAAGTTGGGAAGCTTGATGCTTCTCTGCTTGAATAAGACGTTATTGGCAAGTCCTTGCTTGTGTATTGAGCTGCCTGCGTTTTCCTTCGCCTGATGATACAGAACAAACCTCCGGCGATAAGAAAGAACACCACCAATACAGAAGCAGCACCAATGCCTAGAGACGAAAACAAAAAACAATTTTCATAATAAGTCTGCTGTTGCCTATGGTGTATATGGTAATCGGGTGTTGCGAAAGAATAAGAAAAGATGAAGCACCTGCTTTTGCTTTAGTAGAGAGACCTGCATCAATGGAATGGATAAAAAGGTCAGTCCAAAATGAAGAGAGAACTTTGAATTTTACTAGAAACTTGAAACTCAAGGGTGTTTCTGTATATAGTTATCAGAAACTAATAGGGTTTTCTGTAGATGATCTTAATCAAAAGGTGGGTGGGTTGGGAGATTTGGGGAAAGGACAAGTGGTGGTTTTTGTTGAGGAACATTAGGAAAATAGACATGTAGGCAAGAAATCTTACCCTTGTTTCTGGAACGGCAAGTATGGTTATGTGGCTTATCTGTACAATAGCAGACGAATCCGCTTGAGGTCAGTGTCTGATTATATCCACAGGCACCCCCAGAGTTCATGCACATCAAACATTCTCGGTTAAGTCCAACCTCGAAACCCTCTTCAACAGCCTTCTTAAGATTATCTGGAGTCGGAGTGCTCTGCAGCGTGTTCAACGCCGGTCCAGATGCGGGAACACTGACGTTTCTATTGCACAATCCCCTAAAGTCGTTTAAAAGGCTACTCATCGCTCGAAGTAGAGGGGACGAGAGGTTTCTCATCACATAGTAACTACTTCTTCCATCATCACAATCAAGCTCTCCGACATAAGTAGAAGTTGGAAGGTCTGGGCATTCGTAATAAATCGTCAGAGGTTCTGTGCCAGGAGCAAATGGAAGGACTTTTTCGTCAAATGGGGCATTTACAGGATCATGGGGACAAAGATCGCCGATATAATCCGATCTTGCCAGTCTTATGATACGAGAGGAATAGTTCGCCTCTAAGATTCTGTACGTCACGGAGGAGATGCTAACCTCTGCCAAACTTCCGGTGCATTCAAGCTTGAACTCGGGGTGGCCGCAGTCTTCTCTGCCAGGAATCCAGAAAGGGTAAAAGAGTTCTTTCTGATCGCCGCAGCTAAACGAGCCACTGCAGCGTCTGTCAAGCTCCTCAGCTGAGAAAACACAAGATGGGATCACAAACAGCATCCATATGATTCTATAAAACATAGATTTTGTTGGAGATCGAAATAGATTGATCATTGTGTTGGAGGTCAATAGGAAAATTGTGAAGAAGAAGAGGAGTATGAAGGAATTGGTGAATGTCTTAATTTCGTAAGAGTTGAATTAAAGGAACCTATGTTTGGTCTTTTTGACCCACCTTCACTTTAATAATTTTTTAATGTTTCTTTCTGGAATTTTATATTTTCCAAATCGAAGTTTCTTTGGAATTAGGTGGCTTACAACGAAGACTTTGAATGCATATTGGTAAACGATGAAAAGTAATAGTGAGTGATTCAAAACGAGTAATAGTGATTCAAAGCTGTGGACTATACAAAGTTGGATACTTCTTTATGATTTATATTCTCTATTCTTTTGTTTTTTTCTGAACGACGACTTGAAAGTTTACCTGCTTGGAATTTTCTCAGAAGGACCTAATTGAAAATAAAAAATTCCCAAATCTATCTATGTTCTGGTTTTACAAAATTTGACTAGAGAAAAGTCCCTTTCGGTCTTTGTTCCTGTTGTTTTTTCAGTTTCAGATAATCTAAAGAAATTACAGAGAAATGAGTGTGGAATAAGGCAAAAAGACTATTGACTGATGTAGAAGTAGAAAACGCAATAAGTGAAAGAGAGTGGCAAAATTAAATGCTAAGGTTAATGTCATTCTTCTAGAGAGGAAGAAGATTTCAAACCAGTTAAGTTCACATCAAGTCTCACCTTCTCTTTTAAGCTCACTAGTAAGCAGCGATCTCTAAAGGTGTGAAAACCAACAACGGAAGATCGAAACCAAAATATAGTAACTTGGAACAGATTTCACTTTAGATAAGAATTATGGTTTGCTGATTAAAGATGTGAGAGGGAAGAAAAAAGGGTCTGCAGAATGAGAAAAAAAAATTGTAGAAAAAGGAATCTACAATTTTTGAGTTTCATCAAGGGGAATGATCCTAGACTTATTTCAACTTGCAACTTCAGTACAAGTTGCTAAAGAAGACAACTATGAAACTATGATGATGTTTAAGAAAACTTACCATCAGGTCGATCGAGTCTACCACATCCCGATGAATTCGTGGATGATGAGGCATTCTTGCAGCAAACCTGTATGGTATTTTCGAAGCTGCAGATTCCATGAGATGATGAACATTCTTGACAGGCTTTCTCATCAATCTTCAACTTCACATCAAACCCTTCACTTAAAGCACTTTCCAATCGTGTCAAATCCAACTCTTTCTCTTCTGGAACGAAGCTCTTAGGAACGTTAATTGTGAAACTGTCATCGCAGGAATTGTGATAATCAAGGTTCTGAGAAACTGAGACAGGACCCCTACCAGGACATGTATAACTCGAACGGTGAGGAAGCTTAGGGTCGCAGAGGTAGAAAACAGTGAGGCTCTTGTAGGTTGGGGAAAGCTTAAAGATTTCAGAAGGCAAGGTTGCGGCTGTGAATGTAGCGGTGCAAAAAGAACCTCGAAGCTCTGCTCTGGCAAGTCTAAGAGTCTTGGATGTTTGATCTATATGGAGAACATCGTACAGATGGTCTGAGATGATTATAGATGTGTGGTTGTTAAAGCAGTGAAGCTCCAGCAATGGGTGCCCGCAAAAGTGAGGACGATTCCCACCCGAGAAGGGGAAACCTGCGGTTATGTTCCCACACTGGAACAGAGCCTCACACCACCCAAGTTCTTTTTTACTTGGATCACAAGAAAGATGGTGGAATAAGGAGAAGAGGACGAACAAGAACAGACAAGAAGTAGGAAGATAGTGCATGATTTGATTGAGATCTGTGAACAGTGTGTCTTTTGGATTTGGTTTATGTTGGGAAGAGCAGAGAGAGTTGTTTAAAGAGAGAGACATACATAAAGATAAGGTGGAAACGGTGAAGGGGCTACGGACCAAGTCAAAGGGGATAGTGAAAGCAGCGGAGACTTGGGGTGTTTACTTTGAAAGACTTTTCATTTTGGTTTAAAGCTAAAACTTTAAAAGACTTAACACATCATTGTGAAAGAATCGTTTTAAGGAACCAATGAAGGTGGAGTGGTTGAAGGACTCATCTGTGAATGGAGCGGTCGAACAGGATCCGACTCATACGAAAAATATTTTAGGAAAATTAACTATATAGTAAAAAGGGGCTATATCTTTTTCACAATTTTTTTTCATCATATTAAATACACGTTTAATAAATAATTTAAACATGGCCTAAGGATAGTTTGAAACTACCTTGGTCCTTGTCTAGGATTTCCCGGTTATGAAAGAAGAAAAACTCTATTTAAGGAAATTGTGGGAACACTATGTCTATATGGTGCATGAATTTTGCAAAGTGATAGATTGATATAAAACAGTGTTAATCAATTAGTGAAAGAGAATGACTAAACGCTAAGTTAATGCCAAGTCAGAAGAAAATTTCAAACCTGTTAAGTTTATATCTTGTTTCACCTTCTCTTTTAAGCTCACTAGTAGTAAGCTATGTCTAAAGTGTGAAAATAAACAAAGTAAAATCAGAACAGATATCACTTAGAGACATAGCTTACTAGCTAGGTGAGTGATATGTCAGAGTAAAGGGCTTTATTAAAATGGTATGAAGAATGAGAAAAAAACTTTTCTGAGAGCAATCTACGATTTCCGGTTTCAGTTTTGTGAGCCAGAAGAAACTCAAAAAATATCTTGAGTTCATCACCATGCTCATACAGTCATACTGCAAATTGTTAGGCTTACTAGAAGCAGAACCGCTACTTCAGCATAAGTTGTTAAGAAAAAATGGATATAAAAGGATAGTGATGCATAAGAAATTTACCAGTTGGTGGATGGAGTGGACCGCATTTAACTCCTAATGGCCAGGTTTCGTTGAAGCCACATAATTCATGAGAGGATGAACATTCTTGACACGCTCTCTCATCGATCTTCACCTTCACCTCAAATCCCTTTCTCAAAACACTTTCCAAATTGGCCATATTTAACTCTCTCTCTTCTATAACGAAACTCGTAGGAACGTTCACGGTGAAACTGGAAAAGCAGGAATCGCAATATTTAGAGTTTTCAGACACAAAGATAAAACCTACTGGACATTTATATCTCCAAAGGGGGAGGCTAAAATGGTTGCAATCGTAGAATACGGTGAGGGTCTTGTAGGTTGGGGAAAGCTCAAAAATTTCGGAAGGCAAGGTTGTGTTGGTGAATTTAGAGGAGCAAAAAGAACCCATATGATCTGTTCTGGTAAGTGTAAGAGTGTTAGATGTTTGATTTAGATGCAAAACAGAGAACTCTTGGTCTGAGGTGATTAAAGAGGTACTGTTGTTTTTGTTGCAGCGAAGCTTTAGCGATGGATGCTCGCAATATTTGTGATTCCATCCCCAGAATGGGAAACCGGCGGTGATGTTACCACACTGAAACGGAGTCTTACACCAACCAAGTTCTTGTTTACTTGAAGCACAAGGCTGAGGGTGAAATAAGGAGAAGAGGAAGAAAAAGACCAAACAGGAAGTGGGGAGATAGTACATGATTTAATTGGTCTATAAACTGTGTGTATTCTTCGTTTGGTTTGTGTTGAGGAGAGCAGAGGAAGTGGTTTAAGAAAAACACAGAGAGAGAGAGAGGGAAAGATAAGCATAAAAAGGGGTGAAGAGCCTGACGACCAAGTCAAGAGGGGATAATGACAAAAGCGGAGACTTGAAAGACTTTTTGTTCTTTTTTTTTCTCTCTAAGCTAAAAATTGAAAAACTTCTCTTACCATTGTGGAAGTTCTCTATTTTGCAAGAACATTATATGGTGCATGAATCATGATATAGGCATTTTGCGAAGTGTCCAAAGGTAGTTGATGAGGTCTGTCTCAGGTTTGGATTTCAGATGATCACGTGAACACAATTTGGTCATAATGTAGTCATTTAAGGTGATGGACGATTCGATCATATCAGACTCTTAAAAATTATAATAATATTTTAAAATTGATTTAATTTGTAGAATATATTAGATGTCATTCTATTATGGTATTTTTATATATAATTATTAATTTTATCTTTTAAATTTTATTTGAGTTATTAGCTTATTTTATTTTAAATAATAACCAAAGGTGTGTTGGCCTAGTGGTTAGTGCAAGACTTGGTTCCTTTATGCCGTGTCTTGCTGATGTCAAGAGCCCAGTTCCGGCACATGGTTCCCAACTTAATGTAATTAAAATAAATTAGCTAACGGATCCGCGCCTAGCGCGGACTACATACGCTTAATAAACTAAGACATTGAAATGAATATATATAATATCGATTTGGTTATAATGTGAATCGGACCGAAGTTTTTTTAGATACACTTAACAATCTTGATTTTTTTTTAAAAAATCAAAACCTACATTAAACACGAGTGGTAAATTTTTCCGAAACAATTCAGTTAGACTAAATCATTAAAAAAAAATAAAACAAAACATTTACATTATAATGAATACACACTATTGAATACATAGAAATAATATATTTGACATGAATCATTTTCCGGCGAATAAAATAAGTTTTACGAAATGCAGAATCTAAATCGACCTTTCAATGAAGAGGAAATCAGAAAACATTCACTACAAGAAAACATCCCGATTCCCGACAGGATTTCCGACGACCTCAAACCGGTCGGGAATTCCCGACGGGTTTCCGACCAGAAACCGATTGACTTGAGCTTGTCGGAAACCGGTCGGGAATTCCCGACCGTTTTGAGGTCGTCGGAAATGTGGTCGGAAATTCCCGACGACATTCCGACCATATCTATTTCCCGATTGGTTTCCGACGATATCCCGAGAGGACTATAGATCCGTTAATATATCCGTTGAGCTAGCCATTTTTGAACGTTAGAAATTTTAAACCAGTCGGAAACCGCGGAAATTTCATTATAAGTATTTCTTCACCCTCATTCACAACTTACAAAACAAAGAAAATGTCTTCTTCAAATCCAAACCCTTATGATTTATTTCGATATTGGATGGATAAACCTCGGCTTGATCCAACGACGGGTCAAGTAACGGTCATGTATGCAATGGGTGTTGAGGAATTCATGACATTTGCGACAAACAATAGCATGACATCGGAACACGGTAAATTGTATTGTCCTTGTACTAAATGTCGGAATAATAGATTAGTCACTGTTAGCGGAGTATGGAATCACTTGTATAGGAATGGGTTTACGCCGGGGTACAAGATTTGGTATACGCACGAAGAAACTGATTCAATGGTACACTATTATAGCAGTACTTTGGGTAGGATAGAGGAACCAACACCGGAAGTAGATGCTAAAGTAGGTACTGTTCAACATGACCTATGAGATGGCATGCAAAACATAACTCAGATGGAGAGATTGCGCATCCCTCAGATGCATAAGCGTGGAAACATTTTCAAGAGGTCTATCCTAGTTTTGAGTATGAGCCAAGGAACGTATACATTAGGTTATCTACATATGGATTCAACCCTTTTGGAAGGCATGAGAGGAAATATTATTTGTGGCTAGTAATCGTCACACCTTACAATTTGTCGCCTAGTTTGTGCATGAAACGAGAGTTTTTGTTCCTCACGATTCTCGTCCCTGGACCGGAGCACCCTAAGAGATCTCTTGATATTTTCTTGCAGCCACTAATTTATGAGTTGAAGTTGTTATGGAAATATGGCGTTGAAGCGTTCGATGTTTCTCTCCAACATAATTTCATAATGCGAGCGGTACTTATGTGGACCATAAGTGATTTTCCAGCATATGGTATGCTATCTGGATGGTCGACTCACAAGGCTAACATGTCCGTATTGTCAAGATAACACTGATGCGTTCCAATTAAGGCATGACAGAAAGACTTCTTGGTTTGATTGTCATTGAAGATTTCTACCCCCCGATCATCCATATCGTCGGAGCACGACATTGTTTAGGAAGAACAAAAATATTTTTGATGGTCCACCTCCAGAGGTAGATGGGAAAGATATCATGATTCAGTTGAGAGATTATGGTGCGGAGAAGACGGTTTCATGTGGTGGTAATGACCATTATCCTGTTGATGGGTGTGGGGAGTACCACAATTGGCACAAGAAGAGTATTTTCTGGAATTTGCCTTATTGGAAGGATCATCTGCTGCGCCATAATCTTGATGTCATGCACATTGAGAAAAACACAAGTCAGCTTTACACAAAACAACCAAAATGTTTTGAAATTTTTGAGATTATCCCAAAAAACAAAAATCTCCAACGACCAATGAATAGAGAGGAGATCTTAAAATCTTAGTTATCAACAATCCAATAATANATATAGAACCCTTGTTGATGATGTATCATAGAGAAAAAAAATCCAGCAAACAAAACTTAAAAAACATAGCAAAAAAACTTTCTAAACTTTTTATTCGAAGAAGGCGTGTATGGTTTAATTTTGAGACCCGCTAATTCAGTTTCCAACTTCAACCATCATAACAATATATCTGATTTTGAGTGGAAATTGGATCAGCTGGTTTCACACTCAGTCCATCAATAGTTTTTTTGTTTGTTAAGAGCTCCAACATCTCGTCGATCTCTTTCAGTAATTTTTTTAGTTTCTTCATGCTGTGAATCATGATCTTTTTGAAGTACTCCTATGCGTGGTTGTGAATTTAGATTTGAACCGATTACGATTCCGGTTGAAGGAACAATTGAAATCCTATTTTCTTTCCTCTTCACGTCTATGCTTGAGTCCTTGCTCATATCGTGAAACAAATGCGATGTGATGGACTAAAGAACGAATCGATCTACTAAAATTGTTATATATTGTTCAAGTTAAGCTTTTTTGCCAAAAGACGTATATAAACTGAAGAACAAAGGTTTGATTACGATAATTGTTTTTGATATATCTTGAAGAACCAACAGTTAAGTGAGACATTTTTTTAAATCCAGATTATAGTCTAATAAATACTTCAATAAATAGAATAGTAGTAGATTAAGTTCTCTAAAGAGAATGAAACATATGAGAAGAAGGAATTTATAAAAAAAATTGCACAAATAATAAAAAGCCAAATTCCGACACAATCGACCAAAGACATAATTAAATGAATAGGTTTACAATTTAATGAAGTGGTTTTTTTATAGCTCCAACATCTACTAGTTGTTTAACAAGTGATCTTCTTTAGTACTTTGGAGAAGGTTGGATTATATTTGCCAAAACTAGTGTTCTCTCATGAATTCAGACTTGAATCTGTTATGATTTCGACTGAAAAAAGAACTGAAATACATTTTTCTTTCCTCTTCACTAGGGGTGGAATTATTATTCGGGATCCGAGATCCGATCCGGGATCCGGGATCCGTTGAGATCCGATCCGAAAAAATGAATATCCAGAGTGGCCGGATCCGGATAGTAAAATCTCGGATCCGGCGGATTCGGATATCCTGATTTTAAGGTCCCGATATCCGGATCCGGATCTTTTAAATATATTAAAATAATATTTTATTAATAAAATATTAAATATATTGAGATTTTATATATATAAAATTAATTTTTTTTTTTCGTAATATCAAAATTTATTTATTTTCGTTAAAAATAGTATATAATTTTTTTTAATTTATCATTATTTTAATTTTTAATTTTAATTTTAATTTTATTTTTTAATTTTTTTCGTATCCGGATCCGGATATCTTAATTTCTGGGCGGATATCCGGAAGCCACGGATCCGGATCCGGATAGTTAAAACTCGGATCCGGATATCCTGAAATTCCCGGATATCCGGATCATGCCCACCCATCTCTGCTCGAGTTTTTGGCAAAATTTTCAGTAATTTTTTTAGTTTGTTCATGCTGTGAATCATAATCTTTTTTGAAGTGCTCTTTTTGTGTGGTTTGAAATCCAGTTGTGCACCGATTACGATTTAGACTATTAAACTTTTTTATCACCCTAACGAATGTATTTCTATGATATGTTTAGTTTGGTCTTAATGTATTTTTCATATCTCACGAGGGAATAAGCAATTATATTCTGAAAGTTAACGATCATTTAGTAGTTAGCGGACCACGACTAAATTTAGTCTATCAAACAAATTATATACATAAGCCTTCTAAACACCCGTTTGTATGCTTTGTATATCTCATCAGAAGGCAAGTATACAAAAATGCATGGTCGGTGCATAAACAATTTCAATTTATTTATCAAACATAAACACTGAATAAGAAAATTATAAATAACTAAATAAACAAATCCAAAATTCCAACCAAACAACTGAAGGAAAGTGTCACGAACAAAGTGACTAAAAACAGTGCATAGAGACAATACTAGACAAAATTCGCGAAAAACAAAACAAAACAAATCGCAATCTATAACTTGGCAAAAATATCCTTGTAGACAATATTCTTAGTCATTTTTTTGTGGAACACCTTTGCTGTCAGTTATCAAAATTTTCAAGCATTTTCTCGATGTCACTCTAGAAACCGCAACGTGATCACTCGTGCCTCGATAACATGATTAGCTAACTGAGTTACAATAAGTTGCGTGCCATTGCACAAACTGCCTTTTGGATCAATGTTTCTTAGCAATATAATAGGAGCACCGACCTTCAATATTACCTGCTTATATATGGTTAGGCAAACCCGATACCTTGATGCTGTTTAAGAACTTTTGTGTGTAAACCATATCATCTGCAAAATTTGGGTCAGAAGGATCTGCATGATCTTCACTCACAACGACCTTTTCAGAAGGCTGGATACTATCGACACTCAAATAAACCATCTCGCCACCTAAATATGAAAAAAGAAAAAATATAAGAGACCTAAGTATAAACACAACCAAAACACATGTGGGACATAAGTTAAAAGCGCCACCTGATAATTGTGACAGCATATAGTCGTTAACTTTCTCAACATCTAAATTAATAGGAGCCAAGCTCGCTCCCTAAAAAATTGGGGGTCGTTTTTTGTGGCAAATGATTCACCATAGATCTCCCTAACTAAATCACCATATGCATTGTCACCAGAACCATCCGACTCTTCGTCTCCATCGTCGTCATTGCAATCATCACCTTTAGAAGAGCAATCCACAACATCACCCGTTTGATGACCATGTCCACGAATACCTTACCAATAATTAAAAAAAAAAAGTATACGATATAATTTAGAGAACTAAAAAAAAAAATATCAACTATACAAAACATTGGTGCTATGCTAACAAATTTCACTCAAACCAAGACACATGCCTACTAAAGGTACTAAAAGAGAACAAACAAAAATATAATTTAAAAATGACGTAGCTAGAAATTGGAATTTATTCATAAAGACAACAGATTTTACGAACTGTTAATTATGTATGGATTGTTGATTATGAAAATCACACAAGGATAAAATAGTAAACTTATGATCGGAATATCTTTTTATTGATTTGAGCTCGGCAAAGTACAAGATCGTATATTCGTAAAAAGTAACTCGGAAACAAGAGAAATAAGAACAAGTAAATCTGAATTCTCAATCTCTCTTGTCTCTCGTGATCGTTGTCAATAATGATAATGAGGTGATGACCTCCTTATTTATAAGGTTCGAAGTCAGTTTCGGATGGGAAAACTTTATTTTCCTAGTTCCTTCAGGAAAATGAAAGTTTCCCGAAATCCCTCCGAGATAAGGAAATGTTCCGCAAATCTCGGAGGTCGGTTTCTACCGCGACGAGTTGGGCCTTTCTTGGACCTCAGATGTCGGCGCCGTGATGAGATGGGCTCGTCTCGGGCCTGAAGTTCGGCTTTGCGCTTATGGGCTTTGGATCCGAACCGTCGTAAACCAGAATCGATCGAACCGGTATTGGTTCAAACCGGGCTAAACCGCAGAGTGCTAAACTCACCACTAACAATTAGCCCCCCAGTTTGGCGAAGTAATTTTTTGAGTTCGGAGAAGTTCATCAGGAATTGCTTAGCGGTAGGAATTGAGATCGGTACTTCTCCCTGATATTCTGAACTCGTTAACGTTGTGCAGAAGTCTTCAGATCGGCTAGTTCTACAAATGAAATCTCTAACTTGGTGTGTGATCGAGATCGGTAGGTTTAACTCGGTCTTCTCGAGTCTGGACGTTCTTGAGTTTGGCAAATATTTTTTGAAAAGACGTGTTGATTCGGTTTCTCTAACCGTTGCGGGAATCTAGGAGTCGCCTTAATTGCTCTTTACTTCTATAAATATCCTCAAAACTCTCCCGATTCTTCACTTCTTTCTCACTTATAAAAGGTACGCTTTCTCTTTCTCTCTCTAGCGCTCGCCCTTCTCTCTAGATTTATTTTCGCTTTTAAAGTTATCTGATCGGTTGCCACCGCAATTCCTTCGATCTTCTTCTAAAATCTTCAAACTTTCCGATTCATCTTTAAACTGTTCTTCCATCTTCAAACTGTTCTTCATCATATTGCTCCGGTTTTGCTCTATTTGATCGAGATGAGTTCAAGATCTTCTTCGACTTCTGTTAACGACCGAACTCCTTCTCCAAAAAATCTGGACATCGCTCTTGAGTTGTTCGTCAGCTCGTCGGATCCTGAGGATTCGTCCGACGACGGCCTGAGTGGAGTTAGGCAATAGTTAGTCAGGCGCAATTCGCGTTTCACTTTTGACGTTCCTATTAGTTCCCGAGCTGCTGTCCAAGTTCCGCATCTTGTGGACAGAGATAGTCGTGAGACGGATGTTCAGGCTCAGTTCGAAGGTGAGCGGATCTGCCGAGGTAAATGATCGAGTTCGTCCAGACGGGGATCTAGCCACCCAGTTGGCCGAAGCCGAAGAAAAAAGAGTCCGTCCGGTGGAAGAGGCTATTCCTTTAGTAGTTCGCAGAATTATTATGCCGGCTTCTCTTGGGCTGACTCGATCAAAAAGGGATACCATTCAATGTACTATGGAGCGGTGTGGAGATCCTGATGAGATCGTCTTTCGTATCTTGAATGGCGACCAGAGACCTTGGGATGCTCCTGAAGGTTACATTTGTGTGTACGAGGATTACTTCAGAAGTTGGGGTCTTGAATTTCCTCTCCCCGAGCTTCTTTACAGTTATTGTAAACGCCGACATGTCGCGATCTCCCAACATCAGCCTGCCACGGTTATCAATATCGTTGGACTTCTCATCGTCGGAGAAGATTGTGACATTTCGATTGATGTCAGGTGGTTTGAAAGATTGTTTCGTGTAAACATTAGGAAACATAAACCTTGGTTTTTGTCGGCCAACACAAAACCGGAGTATGATCTTGTTACGGGAAATAAGCCGAGCAAGGTGAACAGCTGGAGTAGTCGCTATTTCTACATCAAGATTGACGATCTTAACGTATCGGGGCCTGATGGAAATTACCGGATTCAATGGAGAATTCCTATTGGTAGATATCGGCTTATTCTTTGTCGTTTCCTCTCTTCTCTTATTTGATTATTTTGTCTTATCTTTTCAGTTCGTCACACTTCGAGCATTCTTATGACGATTCCGGATTTTACTTCGGTGCACGAGAAGAAGTTGAGTGCTGCTGGGAGGCATACCAAGAGAAACTGGATTTGAAGGCTAAACAAGCTCTTAAAGGTTCATCTCGGTAACTTCTTCATCTCGCTTGACATCGTTATCTCTCTAATTCTTTATTAATTTTATTTAGCTAACCCATCCGGTCGAAGAAGAAAAATGAAGATCGATAATATTTCCGACTTCACTTTCGAAATGGACGATGACAAGGATCTCGCTGAGGTATCACCCAACCATAAGGGCGAACAAGCCGATGATCAGGAGCGGGCTGTTGAAGAGGAGCAGGATCCTACTGAAGAGGAGGTGAATCCCGGAGCCGAGCTGGAGGCCGAAAGGCAAAAGAGAAGGAAGAGGAAAAGTTCGACCCGGAGGTCGTCAAGACGTGGGGCCAAAGGACCGAATGATGGTATGAATACAAAGGACGTCTGAGAGGATGAGGCTGGTGAGAAGAACGCCGATCTTTGCCCGAACTCTCCTCATGCGGGAGATAACGCGTTAACTGGTCGTACTGAGATCGCTGAAGGTAGCCTCTTAGGTCGGTCTGCTATCTCAAAAAGACAGCGAACTTCTGGACCTTCTGCTCATTATGTCAAGTTCGATTATGACAAGGATGAGCCTGTTGTTAACGACGACGGGGCGTGTGCCGATCTGTACCGCCAGTTGACCTTCAACTCTCAGAGTCTGCCTCCGACTGAAGATCTCTTTCAATCTGCACCACGGCCGATGTAAGTAGAAAAACTCCCAACAGATCATTTTATTTTTGAATTCCAAATGAATTGTAGTGATATTCCTCCTTTACTTCTTTTCTAGATGGTTGCTCAGACGAACGAGCTTGTAGGAATATATGATCGTGAGCTCGGTTCGGCTCATCTTGAAGCTCTCGAAGTTGGAGATGCCGCCAAGGAATTGTAGAAAGAGTTGCTTGCTAAGCGGGCGAGGTCGGAGGCTGGTGATGTAGTTGTTGCCGAGCTTAAAAAGGAGTTGGTTACCTTGAAAGCTGCAAATGCCAAGCTTGTCGTGGAAAAGGATGCGCTTGCTTGCACTCTGAATAAGGAGACGATCCGTCTGAGGGGACTCGTACGCGGGAGATGATGAAGCGCAAGGAGGTGACCGAGAAGTGTCAGGTTCGCCTCCAAAAGGTGAAGGATCATCTTGCTGCTATCGATCGGATGAAGAAACCGTTCCTTGGTCTTAACCAGGTCCATGGATTCCTCAGCTTTTGTGACGTCCTTAAGGCTGAGAAGTCAGCTGAATATGTCGCCGTTTATCGAGACCGTTCATCTGGAGATATCTTGACATGTTCGGTTCGAATCAGCCCACGATCTCGGGTGACCGTGCCAGTGCTATAAGGAATCAGGCTGTCTGATTGTTGTTTTAGTCGTACCTTCTCCTTTATTACTTTTTGTTAGTTCGGTAATCTCTTTTTTATGCCCGGGAGGCTTTTATGTAATAGTTTGCCCGACTGGGATTTTTTTTTTGTGAACTCTTTTTGCCCAAGGAGGCATTTGCGGCTTGGTTCGGCCTTTACTGAATTTGGGATAACTTTCCTTATATATCGATTTCTGATCTCGGTTTTTGTACTTAGTTGATTTTTGTTTTTGATTATCGAACTCGGCTTTGGCGAGGTCGTAAAATGATACGAACCTCTCGGGTTCACCATACACAAAATTGGGGCCGTAAAGAATACGGCCGTAAAGAATACTGTCAAAAACGTTTAGCGGAGAGTATAGCCAGTTCTCTAGACAAATTGTTTCTTTATCTTATCAATTTCAGTACGAATCATGATCGAGTAGTGTTAATAACAACTGATTGCAAACAAAACATATTAAATATGACATTCTGTTTAGATATTTAATAAAAACAGAACCGATGCTGATCACAAGTATTTTAAACATAAGTAAATTTATAAGCTACCAACAATCCAAAAAAAAAACCAATTCCATGTAAAACAAATCAGAAAAATTAAACTAAAGAGAATGCATTGTCATGCATTTACTACACGAAAAAAAACAGACAACATGCCAAACACGCAACGGGTCTAAAATAGAACCAGACCATAACAAAGCAAAAAACATCTTTCGAAGAGAAAACGGAGAACTCCATTGGCTTGCCTTATAAAAAGCAACCACATACTCTGAATCATCATCAACCAAACCTAAGGCGTAACATGCATCTTTGAAAGTAGGGTAGAGAACTCCATCAAACGTCCTTACATCCAAATAAGAACATGGGCCACGAACGACATGCAACAACATTCTCAAGTAATCACCATCATCAAAGGGACAGTGATCTATAACACTCGGACGTGGTGAACCGGCGAGACGGGGTCTCCATCGACGGTTCATACGATCTCAAACCCAGCGATTAAGAAACTCCGAATACAAAGATAACCTGGCTTCCGGATATTTGTGATTACACTGCATTCAAGCCAAAAATTTCCCATCGCCAACACTCGCAGACGAACTACCACCACTCGAAAAAATGGATTCAGTCAGAGGAAGATGATATGGCAAAATCCGAGGTGTAGTGTTACGACGACGATCGCCAACTACACAATTTAAAAATATGTATAGAAGAAATAAATAAACAAACTAACTATAACACCACAAACGAAACAAAACAGAGAGATCTCAAAAAACTATGGAGACAATCAAATAAACAAAAACAACAAAAGTAATAAAGCTATTCGATTAAATAAAAAAAACAATCAAACTAACACAAGATATTTATCGAACATAGAATCAATGATGTACCCGTAGACTCCATCGAAGGATGAAGAAGCAAATCAGCGTAGCCTTAAATATATATATATATATAAACATATAAAACATCTAGAACTCATAAAATACACAAATCCAAACGAAGTTATGAATGAAAAAAAAAACAAAACTAAACTCTACGAACAAATAACCTAACCAAAATTAAAAAGGAGACAAACCTAAAGTTGTTGAATGCCGTAACTAAGACAAAAAAAAAAGAGATGGGTATATATAGTTTAGTGAAGACGCTAGGGCTTTAGAAAAAATCGATACTCGGTTATCCGATTGCAAATCAAACCAATTGCAACCCAAAATTTGGTTTCGATTTTGATTAGTTTTAAACTAATACGATCGGTTCGTTTAAGTGAATTTCAACACGTAAGCGATAGTCTTTTAAATAATGACATGTAAGCAAAATATTCCGAAACTCGCCGAGAAGCTGACATCTCAGCAAATCACTACACAATTAATAATATGATAAATAAATAAATAACAAACACAAGAGTTCATAGTTCATGTGAAAACATATGATCGTATTTTGTCACATGTTGCGCATGGTCCAGTTAGGTCACTTATTTAGATTTTTTTTTCGTAATATGATTGAAAATAGAGTCAACTGGATCAATAACTAAGATTGATCCCAAAATTAGCAAACTAACAAAGGCAAACCGTAAACTCACGGTTACTATTGGGGTTGTTGTGACAAATGACGAATTTGGCCTTGAGGGGTTTGCCATGTGGACTCGTTCTTAGATTAGTAGGTGATGTGATGATTACTTAGGTTAGCTTAGGTTAGTGTATGTACCTAATAAGATCTTAGCCAAATCTAGTGAAGCCAATTCCCAGCCACACTTCTCTTCTCGTTACAAGAGCATAAAATGCTCACGATCTTAGGATATATTGATTAGCAAATATATATATTATATAATATATCATATATATATGTTAACTGTTTAATATTGACAACTACATATAGGCTATTACATATGTTAGATGTTTAATTTAATATTGAATTTAGTAATTGAGATTCAAAAAAGTTAGTGAATATTCATCATTTGACACTTATACTAGCTGGATCACACGTGTTTAATGAACTGGTCATTAGTCATTATTTGTCGTTAAATCAATTGTTATCGACTATCAAATATGTTAACAGTCTAACAATTAGTTTAAAAGCCTAATTAAAAAATACAAAAAATTATGATTAGAATATGCACTTGTTAAACTACATTTTATATACTAATCATTAATTAGTTCATTACACATGTAAAACTAGATACTAGATGTAAATTTGTAGATTTACATCTAACTTTATTGTTGACACAGTATAAAACATGTTGTATATGGATAACAATTTATGTTCATGTGTAATTTTCTATTTAGTGCGGTAACTCAATTGCTTACAAGTATTATTTTATTGTTACATGTTAAAATAGTTATCCATAGATTGCATAAAACACGATGTACAAATTATGGTAACTAGCTATGAATTTGAATAAGTTACATATTTTTGTAATGTGTTAAACTTCTTTTTAGACCATATTTTTCTCTCCATGAAAAAACCCAAGAGATCACCAAAGATATTTCTCCAAGAGCTTGTGTCAGCCATTGGGAAGCAAGATCTTCAACTTTTCAATCGAACAAAACTCTCGACGAAGCCATTAACATATTGAGAATCATATAACCTTCAACGAGAAGCTATGAAACTCTCTATTTCTCACGAAATGCACCATGAACAGTACCAAACTAATGGCAAAGAGAGGCAACTAGAGAATGACGGATAAATAATATATTACCGACTATAACATTTACATTACTTGTGTACATATTTTATTATCCGACTAATATAAAACATACCGTTTTTTGAAACAATAACACAACATTTTTTACTCGTATACATAATTTATTATCTGGATATCTTAAATGTTAGAGATTCTACCACCATAATTACTCGTACACATATGTTATTATCCGACTAACATAACTCATATTATCCCCCGACTAATAGCATGACACACAAACCGTAAAAACGCATAATATACAATGGATATATTAATTGTTAGAGACGCTAACATCGTAATTACTTGTATACATATATAATTAACAGTGTAACATGTTGGGACATGTGTTATCTTTTTCTTTAATTAGTCAAAAGTATACAACATAATTCCCGAAATTAAGGCAGAGTGGGTTCCTGTAATTGAGGCTTTCAGCTTCTCATCTTGTATTATATATTGTACATCATGAACATCTAATAAACAACAAGAAAACCTTCATACAATATTGGTTTGTATCATAGTATCAGAGCGATAGCCATTCACACCAATTTTTGGCTTTGTTCGATCCTGCTCTTGTTCTCCTTCTCTCTTTGACCTTGATCTCGTTAATTCCTTTCTTTAAAAACGGGATTTCATCATGGCTGATTCCTCTAAAATCAGCGATGATAGTGACAAAACTTCTCAACTTGTGGTGACTCGATCCAAACTCGACACCTCTCGGAGAACAATCTCACCTTACGATCTCACAAACGGAGATAACCCAGGAAGTGTGATCTCTCAACCAGCGTTACGCGGCCCAAATTACGATGAGTGGGCTGACGGCATACGCTTAGCTCTCAAAGCCCGAAAAAAATTCGGCTTTGTTGATGGAAAAATTCCTCACCCTGGTGATGAATCTGAAGACTACGAAGATTGGTGCGCAAACAACGCGTTGGTGATTTCTTGGATCAAGTTGACAGTAGATCCGATCACGCGTTCCAATCTCACTCATTGTGAGATCGCCTCCGATATGTGGGAACATATCCGTGTTCGTTATTCGATTAAAAGCGGACAGCGAGTTCAACGTTTGAAAACCGAACTCGCGACTTGTCGTCAAAAGGGATTGGCGGTTGAAGCATACTACGGTAAGCTTATGAAACTTTGGATGTCGTTGAAAGACTATCAACGTGCCAAAATGATGGAAGAAGTTCTGAAAGAACGTGAAGAGGACAAGCTACATCAGTTTCTCATGGGTCTAGATGAAACTGTGTTTGGCTCGATGAAATCAGCTCTGCTTTCGAGAAGTCCGCTGCCAACTCTTGGTGAAGCTTATAACACAGTGGCACAAGATGAAGAATCACGAGTGACGAGCAGACTTCTTGAGGAACGCAATGAATGTGCTAGCTTTGCGGTTCAAAAGCAAGCTCGGAACAAAAATAATGGAGATTCTCGAAACAAATCAGCTGTGTGTACCACTTGTGGTCGAACCGGACATCTGGCCGAGCAATGTTTTTGCAAAATTGGTTATCCCTCTTGGTGGGGAGACAAACCAAAACCCAGAATTGGAGACTCTTCTCAACCAAGCATCCTCTCGCATTCACGTGGAAATCAAGTTGCACGAGCTCATCAAATGATTGCGACTCCGGCCTCGGCTATTGCAGTGATCACTAATGCAGATCGTGTTGGGCTTAGCGGCTTAAATGATGCACAATGGCAGTCTCTAATCGGACTCCTCTCTGATCGTGAACAGTCCCACGGCGTCAAACTCTCGGGTACGTTATTTCTCAACTCCTGGATTATTAACACAGGGGCTTCAAACCACATGACTGGTTCGCTACACTACTTGTCTGAGATTAGATCTATGCCTCCGATTCTGATTAAACTGCCTGATGGTCGGTTTACTCAATCTTCACGACAAGGAACTGTTTGTTTGGGTTCTCATCTCAGTCTTCAAGTTGTTTTTTTGTGGATGGTTTGAAATGTCATTTGATTTCGGTGTCACAGTTGAACCGTGATCGAGCCTGCGTTTTCCAGATTACTGACAAGTTGTGTGTCATCCAGGACCGCATCACGAGAATGCTGATTGGAGCGGGTGAGCAAACAGATGGTCTTTATTTCTTTCGAAGCACGAAATCTGCAGCAGTGTTCCACATCTCGGGCAAACAGTCTATGGATATGTGGCATCAACGTTTGGGCCACCCGTCTTCGAAATCTCTTCGTCTATTACCTATTTATGGTTTTAGTAGTTCTAGTGGTTTTGATAATAAGGCTTGTGAGATTTGCATGAGAGCCAAGCAAACAAAAGATGTATTTCCTACTAGTTTGAATAAAACAACGGAAATTTTTCAACTCGTGCATTGTGACCTTTGGGGTCCATATAGAACCACTTATCTTTGCGGATCACGATATTTCTTAACCATCGTCGACGATTTCTATCGGGCACTTTGGATTTATCTTCTCCCTGATAAAACAACAGCCCCTACAAAGCTCAAACACTTTGTCGCGTTAATCGTACGACAGTTTGAAAAGAAAATCAAAACCATACGAAGAGACAACGGAAGTGAATTCATTTGTCTACGAGATTTCTTTCAACAACAAGGCATTCTCCATGAAACGTCTTATGTTGGAACTCCTCAACAAAATGGTCGCGTTGAGAGAAAGCATCGACATATTCTCAACGTCGCTCGCGCTCTCCGTTTTCAGGCCTCATTTCCGTTGGAAATGTGGGACGAATGCGTTCTTGCTGCCAGTTATTTAATCAATCGAACGCCATCCTCTGCTCTTAGTGGGAAAACACCATTGGAAATACTCTACAATCGACCTCCTCCAATCGAACATCTTAGAGTTTTTGGCTGCTTGTGTTATGTTCACAACCAACAACATGGTGGTGATAAGTTTGCTACTCGAAGCAAGAAATCAGTTTTCATCGGTTATCCCAACGGTAAAAAGGGCTGGCGTGTCTATGATTTAGAAACATGTTCCATCTCTACCTCTTGCGATGTCGTCTTCTGCGAATCAGAATTTCCTTTTGCGACAACGACAAATGATTCAACAGATTCTTCTTCTTTCCAAAGCCAACTATTTTTGGATCTTCACGAAGATGATTACGAGATTCGTGACTCCTCACGACTGGAACCTGCTGCGATTCATGACTCGCAGCGAATTGAATCTGCTTCCGACACCTTACCAATCACTCCCGCGAGTGATAATTATTCTTCTCTTCACGCCGAAACTTCAGATTCTCATATTGCAGACACTACAAATTCTTCTCCTGCAACCGTTGTTGAACCTGCAATCAGCTCTGCTTCTGCACCTGTAACTGATGTTGACCCTGCAAATTCTGAAATTTCGATCTCTCTTCTCTCTGATGAATCTACTGTGGTGTCTGCTGATGATTCCGTCACTGTGCCAGTCATTGAAGAACTCGGTAGGGGTCATCGAAAGAAGAAAGCAACCAAACTTGCTGATCATGTTTACGGGCTAACCACGTCTCTTTACTTGAGCAATAACATATGCAAGTACCCGATTTCTGATTATACAACCATCACGAGATTTTCAGAAAATCACCAGGCATTTGTACTCAGCATCACCAACAGCTATGAACCACAACACTACTCCCAGGCTGTACTTGACAAAAATTGGCAAGATGCTATGCGAAAAGAGATTGAAGCGCTGTATGAGAATGGTACTTGGACGATTGAATCTCTTCATCCCAAAAAGAAAGCAATTGGTTGTAAATGGGTCTTTCTTTTAAAATTCAAAGCTAATGGTTCTCTTGAGCGACATAAAGCACGATTGGTAGTTCTCGGAAACAATCAAGTCGAAGGTACTGATTTTGGCGAGACGTTTGCACCGGTCGCCAAAATGGCTATGGTGCGTATGTTTTTAGAAGTTGCTGCGGCAAAAGATTGGCCGGTCCACCAGATGGACGTACACAACGCTTTTCTACACAATGACTTAGACGAAGAGGTTTTTATGCAACTGCCTCCAGGTTTTCGAACAAACGACAAATCTCAGGTATGTCGTCTACATAAGTCTCTCTATGGCCTACGCCAAGCACCGCGATGCTGGTTCGAAAAACTAAGTACAGCGCTGACGGATTACGGTTTTAACCGCTCCATTCCCGACTACTCTCTCTTCACATATACACACGATTCCAAACGGATATACGTGTTAGTATATGTAGATGATCTGATACTCTCCGCAAATTCACTGCCTCTACTCGTTGAATTCAAAGTTTATCTCAGTTCTTGTTTTCATATGAAGGATCTTGGTGTCTTGAAATATTTTTTGGGCATCGAGGTAGCTCGGAGTCCAAGTGGATTCTACCTATGTCAGAGAAAATATGCACTCGATATTATCTCTGAAACTGGTCTTCTCGGAGTCAAGCCAGCTGGATTTCCTCTTGATCAAAATCATAAATTGGCTCTTGCTACTGGTACCTCAATCTCGGATCCAGCTATGTATCGACGCTTGGTGGGTCGTTTAATATATCTTGGCACTACGCGCCCTGACCTTGCGTATTCTATTCACATCTTGACGCAGTTCATGCAAAATCCGAAACAAAACCATTGGGATGCCGCCTTGCGGGTCGTTCGCTATCTCAAACATAATCCGGGTCAAGGTATTCTTCTCCGCTCCGATTCTCCATTGACAATGATAGTTTGGTGCGATGCTGATTGGGCAGGTTGCCCCCTTACTCGACGCTCTTTGACGGGCTGGTTCATTCAACTTGGTAATTCACCTCTATCTTGGAAGACAAGTAAGCAAAGTGTTGTTTCTTGCTCCTCTGTCGAAGCTGAATATAGAGCATTATCTACTACTGTACGTGAGGTGTTGTGGTTGAAGAATTTGCTACAAATGTTTGGTATTGACCACAACAATCCGATCCGGGTCCACTGCGACAACACGGCGGCTATACATCTTGCGGCGAACCCGGTCTTTCATGAAAGAACAAAACATGTTGAAAACGATTGTCATTACGAGCGTGATGAAATCACAAAGGGGACGATCACTATTCGACACGTGTCTACTAAAAACTAGCTCGCCGACATCATGACAAAGGCGCTAGGTCGGAAGGAGTTCGAAGATTTCAAGCTCAAATTGGGTATTTGTGATCTTCATGTTCCAACGTGAGCAGGGGTGTTGGGACACGTGTTATCTTCTTCTTTAATAAGTCAAAAGTATACAACATAATTCCCGAAATTAAGGCAGAATGGATTCCTGTAATTGAAGTTTTCAACTTCTCATCTTGTATTATATATCGTACATCATGAACATCTAATAAACAACAAGAAAAGCTTCGTACAATATTGGTTTGTATCATAACATAAACCATGTTTTGTTGACTCTTTCTCCGACCAGTCCTCTTCGGCGAGAAAAATTCTCTCGGATAATTCCGTTGACGCCATCTGTGTGACACATAAGGGAATAAACACAACTTCAATAATAAACACGAATATCAAATTCTCACTCACCATTATGTCCGTCTTTTGAGATTTGCACAGTAATTCCAGTGTCGGTGACTTTGCGAAGGGGTATACACACATATTACACGATTAATTACAAGAAATATAAAAAAAGAGATAGATAAAAAAAAAAAAGAGAAATGAGAAAAAAGAGAGATGACGGAGTATCTACATGTATATTAATTTTAGTTGAAATGGTGTATTTGTGTAGGGTCATAGTAGGGACAGTTGTGGATTTACGAAACTCGAACAGTGCGTCTAATAGTGTTATTCCGTTGGTAGGGGATGCAATTATTCTTGAAAATACTATATGTTATATAATACATCGGCGCTGTGCCCAAATTTTTTGTTGTCTAAAAAATAATTTTAATGGTATTTTTTGTTTGACCATTGTGTAAGAACCCACTCTATTCTTGTTTCATCATTTATGTAAATTTCTTTGATTTCTTTTTAATTCGTTTTGAGATCCAATTATTTGTAGTTAATTTCGTCATTCTGTGTTTTCCCTTTTCCGGGAGACATTTATGAGACTATGGAGTTACAACAAATCAAATTACGAAGCTAAATAAAGAAAAAGCAAAAATGTAATATGTATCACAGAAAATATGATAAGTGAACTCAAAAGTTAAAACTTAAAAGTAACGAAATCGATTGTAATTGAGGCGTGAGAAATATTGGGCCAAGTAGTCAGGTCTTAATGGTTCAACATGGACATTTCAGTATGACTAAAAACGTGAGAAATATTCAAATTTATCATTGGAAATTGCGGTGAAATTGCTTTTCTATTTCAAAAGAGGATTCGTACTCACACACCATACATCAACATTTTTCCACGTAATAGATAAACTCTGATATATTTTTGGAATATAATTTTAAATATAACGTTTTTTTGCGTTATGAGGTCTCCGACGTGTTACAAATGCAAAGATGTAATAATATGAATATGATTTTCTTAGTCAGTCATGAATCATGCGTTTCCCATTCAACTTTTATCACATCACATCAATCGCCATCTTAATTCCTTTGGTCCCGTGTTACACTTTTGTGTTTTCTGTTACGTACTCATGAATTTTGGCGCAATTGGTCTATAACTTTTTTTTGTTTTGTTGTCCGGAACTTGTTGATAATATCGCGTTTAACACGTAAAACACTTTTTAAAACTATAATTAAAAACCGTCAAAGTAAAAATACTGTTTCGCTTTTAAAAAAAGCGATTATTGGCGATTCTAAGTGCGATCGATCTGGTTACTTTTAATCACCGAAATCTTCTTTCCGCCGTACCCAACCTCCCATGGAGGGTCTGGATCCTTCGGAAAACTTGGAGATCTCTCCTCCTCCTCTGGTCCAAGCTCTTCTCAACCCAAGCTCGACAACATGTTCTCAAGCTCAACCTCCGTCAGAGGATCAGATCCTATTGAAGATGAAGGAAGCTCCTCTTCCACTTTAAACCTTCTCCGACCCTGTATCTTTGAACGAGTCGCTCCCGGGAGTTACTGTCTCTGACCCCCCCAAGATGCAATCTGACGAAGCACAACTCCAAAAAACGATTCATAACAGAGCAACCACATCCAAACCTTCCTGGGTAAACGTTGTTAACACTCGACCAAGCCTTTGCACCTTCGACTTTGATAATGTTAGCGCTGACAATTCGAGCAAAATGATTGTGCCAAACAACATCCTTGAAGATTCGCCTCTCTGGGAAGATCTTCTTGTAGGTCGATTCCTTTCTCCAGCTCCACATGTTATTGTTAACAAGATCTGGCCTCTAGGAGACAGAACCTCTCGAGTCGACGTCTTTGTTGTTGACGCCCAAACGGTTAAATTCAAGATCAAGGATCCAGCAGTCCGATCCAGAGCTCTTCGCAGAGGTATGTGGAATATAACTGATGTTCCTATGGTTGTATCTAAGTGGAGTCCCATTCCAGAGGATGCCCAACCGGAAATCAAGACGATGCCTCTTTGGATCAATCTCAAAAACATTCCACACAAGCTTTTCTCCAGGAAAGGTTTGGGATTTCTTGCAAGCAAGGTAGGAGTTTCGAAAAGACCTCACCCAAATACAGAGCAATGTAAGAACTTCGAGGAAGCGAAAATCTTTGTCGAAGCAGATTTGAAGAAAGAGCTGCCAAAAACTTTTCTCTTTAACTTGTCTACGAATGAGGAGGTTGAAGTTGAATACTATTACCCTTGGCTGCCTTCAAAATGCCCATCCTGCAAAAAATGAGGACATTTTTCAGAAAATTGTGTGTTAAAGAACCGGAAAATTTGCATTCTCCAGCGTCAAAGCTCTCCTAAAGAGTCGAAAATCAACTTGCCAGAAGTTGCTGTCAATTCAAACACAGAGAATTGCTCCCAGCCCTCAGGAGTACAAACCCACATCGAAACAGAGGACAAACCATCGGAAAAAGAAGCAGAGACCCGTGTGGGAATGGAAGACGTCGAGAACGTGTTGGAGCTGGAAACGGAGTGTGGGATTTGTGAACCTGAGATCGCAGAAAAATGGGTCAAAGTATCTCCTCCGAAATCAGGGACATATGTGGAGAAAATGACAATCAAATATGAAGGTAAAAACATTGGAACTCCATCGAGATTTTCACTTCTAACGGTTGGCGAAGGCCTTGAGGAGCCTAACAAGTTAATGGAGGAAGAGCCGGCTCCGGAAAAATCGCAACATCAGAGTAATTTGAAAGGTAATCAACCGATTCAAGGAGTAAGAAATTCTCTGCCTAGATCATCTAAAACTTCACACAGGGTAGTCCCGGATAAATCAGCTCAGAGTACAAAGGCAATTCCTAGTGTACTGGGCAAAAAAGGTCGCAAAAAAAAACATAATCCATGTCAGGTTTCTTCTGGAATATCCGTGGTTTCAAAAAAAAAAGAAACAGTCAGTAGTCAAAAAGTGGATCGATGATCATCAATTTCAATTCGGGTGCTTGTTGGAAACAAGAGTTAAGGAGATAAAATCAAAGACAATTGCAGAGTCTATTTTCAAGAATTGGAATTTCGTATCAAACTATGAGTTCAACCGATTGGGACGCAATTGGGTCGTGTGGAATGATAAATTTAGGGTAACTCGGATCTACAAGAGTGTTCAAGTAATAACTTGCTCGGTTCAGTTGGAGGAGTATGGGTTGGAAATTTATTGTTCGTTTGTTTACGCTTCAAACTTTGAAGAAGACATAAGAAGCTTGTGGAGAGATTTGGTGGAGCAACATGATAATCATAATTTTCGTAACAAGCATTGGCTTCTTTTTGGTGATTTCAACGAAATTCTAGCCGGAGAAGAACACTCCAGATATGAAACATCTCCGAGTATATCTCAAGGCACAAGAGACTTCCGAGATCTGGTTTGGCCCATTATTCACATGGTGTAATAAAAGAAGGGAGGGTCTGATATGCAAAAAATTAGACAGCGTGCTGATTAGTGAGAGTTGGATGCAACAATTCCCGAGAAGCTACTGTGTTTTTGAAGCTGGTGGTTGCTCTAATCACCTTCGGTGTAGAATCCAATTGGGCGCAGAACAACCTAAATCCAAGAAGCCTTTCAAATTTGTGAATGTTTTAACATCTCTTCCAGGTTTCAATCCTACGATAGTGGCCTACTGGAATGGAACGGATGTTCTCTTCCATTCAACCTCAGCTCTTCACCGATTCTCAAAGAAGCTTAAAACTCTAAAATACAGTCTCCGCGAGCTCAGTAAGGACAAGATGGGTGACTTACCTCGTAAGCAAAGGAAGCTCTAGAACCTCGGTGTATGAAGCAAAAGGAAAACCTATAAAATCCTTCTGATGACAATTTTTTGGAAGAGGCAGAGGCGTATGCTCGATGGTCACATGCTTTTGAGTTAGAAGAAGGATTCTATAAGCAGAAATCAAAGCTGCATTGGTTGGATGTGGGAGATTGTAACAACAAAGCTTACTATCGAGCAATTAAAACACGAGAGTCTATAAACTCTATTCGAGAAATCGAAGGCACCAATGGTGAAATATATAAAACGATGGATTAAATAAAAGGTGAAGCAGAGAGACACTTTAAAGATCTACTCAACAAGGAGCAAGAGAACTTTGAAGGTATTTCGATTCAATCTATTGAAGATTTGATGGATTTCAGATGTTCAGAAGTGGAGAAAGCCGAGTTGGTACGGGAAGTATTGGAGGAGGAGATTCATAAGGTTCTCTTCTCAATGGGAAATAACAAATCCCGGGACAAGATGGGTACACTACAGAATTTTACAAGGCTGCTTGGCACATTATTGGAAAGGATTTCAAAGTGGCAATTCAATCCTTATTCTTGAAGGGGTTTCTTCCCAAAGGTCTTAACTCAACCATTCTTGCTCTCATACCGAAAAAACAAGAAGCCAAGGGATGAAAGACTACTGTCCTTGCAAACCGACTAAAAGGAATACTTCCGAGCTTCATCTCGTATAGCCAATATGCTTTTGTGAAAAACCGCTTGTTGATGGAGAATATTCTTCTAGCAACGGACCTAGTGAAAGACTACCACAAAGAAACTATGAGCCCTCGTTGTGAAATGAAGATTGATATTTAGAAAGCATTTGACTCAATTCAATGACCATTTATCCGAAATATACTTATGGCAGTGGGAATACCTGATCGTTTCACTCATTGGATCATGCTATGCATATCTACTCCATCATTCTCGGTCCAAGTTAACGGGGAACTGGCGGGCTATTTTCAGAGCAGTAGGGGTTTACGACAAGGTTGTTCTCTCTGTCCCTACTTGTTCGTGATTGGGATGAATATTCTGTCGAAGTTGTTAGACAAGGCTGGTGCTACTCGGGTATTTGGTTATCATCCAAGATGCAAAAATTTGCAAATTACTCACTTATGCTTTGCTGACATATTGGTTTTCTCGGATGGAACGAGATCGATTGAAGGAATTATGAAGGTGTTTGATGATTTTGCAAACATTTCAGGCCTGGAAATTAGCTTGGAAAAATCAACGTGTACTACAGAGGAGTATCGAACAATATTCAAAACAGGTTTGACTTACAAGCAGGTTCATTACCGGTTAGATACCTCGGCCTCCCACTCTTGACAAGGAGGATAACAAAGTCGGATTATGCTCCTTTGCTGGAACATATTAGAGCAAAAATTGGGACTTGGACAGCAAGGTTTCTCTCTTATGCAGGAAGATTGCAACTTATCAACTCGGTGTTATCGGGAATCACCAACTTTTGGCTTTCAGCTTTCCGCCTTCCGAAGAGCTGTATAAAAGAAATAGAGAGCCTCTTCTCGGCTTTCTTGTGGTCTGGTTCACTACAAGAAAACTGCCTATTTCCAACGAAATTTTACGACGGATTTAAATCGATGTAACATTACATCGAGTTTACGACGATTTTACGACGAAATATGTGTTCGATGTAACTTCCTCGTAAATATATGTCGTCGTATAATCGTCGTACTTTTACGACTATATTACGACGGTTATACGACGACATGATAAATCGTCGTAAAATCGATGGAAAAATTACATCGATTTTACGACGAATATGACTCTCGCATTTACGTTGTAAATTCGATGTAATTTTACATCGAATTTACAACGGTTTATATTACATCGAGTTAACATCGATAGTTTCTAGTTTGGTAGCACACGTTTTTTTATTGATTTACCTAACAAATTTACATCGAATTTACATCGTAAATCCGTTGTAAATCCGTTGTAAATCTGAAAAAATTTCTATAAATACATCCTCGCATCAATTGAAATTTCATAT
>PKMM01011765.1:107556-147167 GCA_002933915.1 Eutrema heterophyllum
TTTACATATAATTTTATTTCTATATTTCAGGTTTAAGGAGGACAACAAAGTCGGGCGAAGTGTGTCTGACACCATCAAAGCCTACTTCGAGGAGCCTCACCGCAATTGGTCTGCTGTTCCGCGCGACGTCGTTGATACGTGGTTCAAATGTTTCGCGGTACGTAATTTAATCGTTTTAATTTTTTTTAATAATAATTATTTAATTTTTTTTAATCGTTTCTAATTGTTTTCTTGTTTTTTTTATAGCAAAAATGGCATTGGGATGTTGCGATCAACGAGACGGTGAAGACGGAGTTTAAGGCGAAGGCAAAGTTTCGGCTCAACAATACCGTCTCCGATTGGAAGCGGAAGTGGGAGGTTGACGGCGATGAGGCGAAGCCCCCGTACATGTCTTCCGAAGTTTGGAACGGCTTGAAGACACACTGGATGGATCCGCATTCGCAGCAAGTGGCTGCTAAGTGTTCGGCTTCTCGGAACACTGTCGGTCCAGACGGTCGTCCGGCGGTGTTGCCACATACTTCGGGTCAAACGTCATTTGCGGGAAGGCGTCTTCAAATGGTATGATTTTTTTCTAATAATTTTTTTTTCCTGCTTTTGTAATTAATTAAATTTAATATTTAACCTTTTATTTTTTTCGGATGTCATTTGTTTAGGCAAACGGAGGCGAACTTCCACCGATGACTCGAGTTTTTGAGGAAACTCACAAAAAGAAAGACGGTTCTTTTGTGGATCCTCGAGCGGAGCAGATGTACAATGACGTGCAGGCACGGATCGAGGAGCGTCAAACTCAGCTCTCTCAGCAGCTATCACCTGGCGGTAGCTCGGTCCAGTCCAATGCGGTTTTGAGCACAGCCCAGATGGACGAAATATATGAAGAGGTAATAATAATCATATTAATTTTTTATGGAATTATTTCGTATTCTATTTATTAATTAGAACGTTTTTTTTAAAGGTTGCCCCGAAGAAAAAGGGCAGAGTTTTAGGGATGGGATCGATTAGAGATAGTTATGTTGCCTCGGCTTCCGCACATCGTCCGACCAACGATGCGGTTGGGTTGAGGAACGAGTTGAACACCGCCCATTCCGAGATCAATACTTTACGGGCGAAGCAAGCGGAATCCGATCAGAAGATCCTTGGATTAGGTAAGACGATCCAAGGATACGATTCTTTGTTCGAGCTTCTTGCTGTGGATAATCCCGCATTGGCGAAGGCCATGAGAGCGCAGCAAGCATCGACATCGGGACCTAGGGATGAGGATCAGGATCCGGATCTGCTCGCGAGAAAGCGAGCGGAATTGTTGCAGAGAACCGACGAAGAACTTTTTGGAGAATTTGGTATTAATTAGTATATTGTAGTTTGTATTTGGGATTTTAATTTGTATTTTAGAATTATTTATAAAATAATTTTAATATTTAAATTTTAATTTGTATTTTAATTTTAATTATTTAAATTATTATTTATTAATATATATTTAAAATTATTATTTATTAATTAATATAATTCGATATATCGTCGTAAAATCGTCGTAAACAATCCATCGTAAAATCGTCGTACACCATCCGTCGTACATTCGTCGTAAATTTTACGTCGTAAGATCGTCGTAAATCATACGTCGTAACATCGTCGTACCGTATCCGTCGTATAATCGTCGTAAAACCTCAGTGGTATAATCGTCGTAAACTCGTCGTAATATTACGACGAAATTACGACGAATGTTTTACGACCGTTTTACGAGGATTTATATACGTCCCAGAATTTACGACGATTTTGCGACGATTAGGGTTTAACGA
This sequence comes from Eutrema heterophyllum, assembly GCA_002933915.1. NCBI lineage: Eukaryota > Viridiplantae > Streptophyta > Magnoliopsida > Brassicales > Brassicaceae > Eutrema > Eutrema heterophyllum. The sequence goes on from PKMM01011765.1 coordinate 109,347, forward strand.
CGAACGGTTTACGACGAATTGGCAATCGTCGCTAAATCGTCCCAAACCCTGTTTTACATCGATTTTACATCGATTCTGTCCGTTGTAAAATGAATGTTTTCTTGTAGTGGGTCCGGAGCTAAGCACTAGAAAATCAAAAGTTGCATGGAGAGATTTATGTACTCCAAAGGCGGAAGGAGGTTTGGGCTTACGATCTCTTAACGAGGTAAACATTGTTTGTTGTTTAAAACTGGTTTGGCGGCTCGTTGCAATGGACAATTCATTGTGGGTGAAATGGATAAAAACAACGATGATTCGTGTCGGTAACTTCTGGTCATTGAGAGATAACCAAACGGCAGCCCCCGGCTCTTGGATGTGGAAAAAATTGTTAAAATACAGAGATTTGGCAAAATATTTCTTCAAGATTGATACGGGAAGTGGCTCGAATACCATGTTCTAGTTTGATAGCTGGACTGACCTTGGACCTTTGTTGGATCTTACGGAAGCAAGAGGCATAATTGATCTGGGTATCTCTGCCTTCGCCAAAGTTTCATCGGTGGTGGAATCCCACCGTTCAAGGAGACGTCTCGCGGTGAGTTACTAAACAAAATAGAAGACGGAATTTGGAAAAAAGAAATCTCATCTCTACGTACTCAGCATGACCGCCCCCTTTGGAAAGGAAAAAATGGAATCTACAAGCAAATGTTTTGTTCAAAAGATACATTGCTGAGTATACGGGCGGTGAGGCAAAAGGTGGAGTGGAAAAACGGAATCTGGTTCCAACATAGAACTCCGAAACATTCGTTTATCTCTTGGCTAGGAATATTAAACCGTTTATCAACAGGAGAGCGGATGAAGGTATGGAACCCGGGAATCACCGGAAACTGTGTTTTATGTAACGTAAGTCTCGAAACTCGAGATCATCTTTTCTTTTCCTGTAATTACTCGAGGAAATCTGGAGCAATCTCACCAAGGGGCTACTTTGCCAACACTATGTATCGGACTGGTCCTCTATTATACAACTAATATCTTCATCAGGGGGATCGTTTATTGGGCGTTTCCTTCTCCGATATGTCTTCCAAAACGTCGCCAGCTCCATACGGAGAGAACGCAATGGGCGTACTCATGGGGAACCTCTGAAATCTCCAAGACATCACATCTTGATCATAGACAAAACGGTGAGAAACATGATCAACACCATAAGACGAAAAGATTTGAGATACGAGGAAGCTATGGTCACTTGGTTCGCGAGTAGAAACTAATCGCAAGTCAAGTCATTTAAATCTGGGTTTGTAATGTATTTGCCTTAAAATGAAGCTGCACTTGTTGTAAACAAAGACTTTTTTTATTTGAATAATAATTTAACATTCATTAAAAAAAAAATTAAATTAAATGAACAATTCATATGGATCATGTATTGTATGATCGCAAATCAGAAGACGACGATATTTTTCGTAATGGACTGTTCCGAACTAGTGAAGATGGTGTCTACACTGGAGGAGTGACATGCTCTATCACTACATCTGTAATAATTTGTGAAGTTGATTATTTTTTTGTCTATCTCGCTCACGCGCAAACAACACAAAGCAGACAAATTAGCACGGAGTTTTCATGTTTACCATATTGATTTTGCTTATGTAAACTCGATACTACCAGTTTGGATTTTAAAACCATTTTAGTTATTTATGTTGTCGACATAAAAAAAAATAATAATAAACTAGCGACTATAAATAATTTCAATATCACTAGACCATCAACTACAAAGTCCCACAATTACACTTATATTATTTTCAACACTAGTTTTTTTACATTTCTATTTGCATTTGTATGTTAAAAAAATACTATTTGTGTTTGGCGTTTATGTTTAATTTGTTTTTGTTTATTTGGTTTAAAATGCCATCAATAACAAGTTCATTTTAGAGAAAATACACACTAAACATCAAAAAAAAAAAAAAACATAAACTCACGCAAACAAATAAACAAGGCATTAGCCAACCTTTCATGGCAAACCGTATATGCCTCTTGACATAATCCATACTTGGCTTCTCGAATGCACAAAGTAACTTTGAACACCAAAAAGTATTTTAAAACCCAAATTTAAACATTCATCATTTGACGTCATTGAGAGACGAGGTTGGGGTCATTGACTGAGCCATGAAGCTTTCTGTCCAACACCTCACTAGATATCTTTCCCATCAAGTGATAGAAAGCAATGAGTTCAGAGAGTCGTTCAACGTTCATTTTATCCATTATGCTCATCGCCTTCCTCTGCTTCTCCTCATCAAGCTTAAGCTTTTGCGTAAATGATCTAATCGTCGCTATCATCTCTTGCTCCATACTTAGAGCCGTATTTGACTGCAGCCAAACAAACATGTGTTATGCTATGGTCATCGAGTCACATTTCCGTTGACTTTGGTAGTCATATTCTAGGTTCATTAAAAATTATATATACTAAAAAATTATTAACCCTAGAAGCTGTGAAAAGCCAAAATATGACTCTTTAATCTTTTTGGCCCTTGTAGAAATATGATCAAATGTTTAACAAAAAAAAAAGGGTTTGGTGTTATGTACCTCAAGAAACTCAGCTCCAACTTCGAGTTCTGCTTTTGTGGATTGGTTCTTCATCGAATAAGATCTGGTGTACATAGACCTTGCAAGCGAGAAGCTCCTGACAAGTATCTTTCTTTTGTTCTCCAAATCTTGATTGAGTTCTAATTTCTTAGGAACAAACAATGAGCTATTCAGCTTCTTCTGATATGCAATCACTGCCTTTACAAATTCCTGTCAATAAACAAGCACATAAGATGATAAGAACAAAAAATCAATCAAGAAAAGTTAAAAATTTCTGTATCGTAATCCACAAACCTGATAAGCAATAGGACAACCAGGGAAATCGAATTCTTCGACACCGTTCTTTCTCATCCTCTCTGGATGGAACTGCAAACCCATGAGGAACTTGCCCTCTTTGGGATTATACATATCAGGATCATAAAACCCTTCGATCAATCCATCAGGAGCAAAAGCCATTGGCACGAACCTCTGCCCCAGTCTCTTAACCCCTTGGTGGTGATAACTGTTGACCAAGATCTCCATCTTTTCTTCATCCAAGGAATCTTTGAACCATTTATGCAAAGGACTGTTCTCTACTATCTTCACCTCATGTCTGTAACCATCATAGTCATCATAATCAATGTGCTTTCTTCGACGTTCCTCGGGGAGCTTAGTTGTGACCTCTTTCTCCAAGTCTTGATACAGACTCCCTCCACAAGCAACATTCAAAACCTGCAAGTTTCACCGGATTCGTTAGTATAGAGTTAACAAACCTTGTTAGTGGTGGTGCAGTGATTTAAGGACTCGTCTTCTTGGTAAGACCAGAGATAAAAAAATCCTATGCAACTTCATGTGTAGAGACTACCATACAAAAAAAGTAGGTTTACAATAATAAAATAAGAGAAATATCCTAAATTACCACAAAAATTATTTTTTTATTCCAAACCTACCACACCAAATTTAAAATTCCAAAATATCACAAATAATTATGTAAAAATATTAATTTATTTTAAATAAATTAAAAAATTATGTTTGAGTTTCCTATTTCTCATTTAAGGTTTAATTTTTTTCCTCAATAAAAAAGGCTTTTGAGTCATTTTAATATTGAAAATTTAAATTAGTGATGATAAGTTTGGGAAAAAAACTTTAAAATATGCTATTTTAGACAATTGCCAATAAAAATAATCAGGAAAATGTTTACTGAAAAGCCGTGTATTCTTGTCATTTAAAATATCCATAATTAACAACTATTAATCACACTAGAAAAAACTTGAACCTTGTTCCCCGATTCCAAAATAAATATTTTAATCACTAGATACCATGAGTTGGTTTCGATTTTTGATTTACTTATTAAAAATAAAATTTTATATATGTTCTCTTTTCAATAGAGGGCTAAGACGTAAGTCGAGGATACTATTGACAAGTCGAGGATACTTTACCTGTGATCCTCTGCAAATCCCCAAAAAAGGAATGTTCTGTTCGAGGCAGAGCTTTGCAAGGGCAAACTCGATAGAGTCTTTTTCATTGTCAATAGCTGCATCACTCGCGTGTGTTTTCCGGATCTCGTCGAGTTCTTCAGGTGAAAGTGACGATATTTCAGACTCGTATAGAGAAGGGTCGATGTCTTCTCCTTCACAGAGGAGAACTCCATGGATGGGCTTAAAGCTCTCTAGCAACTTGTGAACGCCAGCCACTCGTGGTACAATCACCGGCACAGCACCATGCTCCACTATAAGATCAAGATGGTACTCACCTAAACGAAACAAACAAATTCAACATAAACTTACGAAAAATATAGGGGAAAATGTAAGAGCAAAACGTACATTCCAAGGAATCATGAAGGAAGTATTACCAACGAAATCTACGAATTTGTTCTTGCGAAGGGTGCGTCTAGAGACGACAAGAACGCGAGGGAGGATCTGAGAGAGATCATTTAGGCTAGGATTCTCCATCTCCTATGTGAGTGACCTGAGAAAGTTTGAGTAAAGGTTTTGAGTGAGAGAGGAGAGAAACGGAAGGTGAATTTATAGCGGAGGAGGGACCAATACGCTCTCACCTTGTACTGTTTACTATTTCTGTTGATGTTGATTAAATGATTTATAAATTGTTGATGTATACTATGAACTCGTCTCACGTTTTTTTCAAGGTCAAAATAGAAAAAATATACAATGGTCTAAAGTTATCATATCATTAAACATTTTCAAGGTATGTCAACTTGTCAAGCATATTTTTTTCCCAATGGTTATGGTTGGTTTGCTCTATTTTATTAAAGCAAGTGTTTCATTACCGGGGCCGGCTCAGTGGAAATTGGGGCCCTGTGCCAAAAAAAATTGCAAAAAAAATATTGGTCCCCAAATAATGATTTTAGACGAAAAAAATAATATATTTTTTGCGACATCCACACATGAAAACCGAAATCAGACAAAAAAATATTTATTAACTATGTTTTTTTTTTTGTCAGCAAGAAATATGTCTTGAATCCAAATTGTTAGGTGGGCCAAACTTTAAAATTGAGTGTTGGAGCTAGTACAAATGCACCTCTTGCACTGGGCCAGAGCCGGGCATGTTCATTATCTTCCAATAATGAGGGTCGGCCCGTCGGGTCATGAGGGGACTGAAATATGTTCATATAGTACAAGAAAACAAGGTCGTTTTTGACGGAATAAGATGATTGTGGGGTGAAAATTCCGGCCCAATAAAACAAGCCCAATAAACTAATTGTAAAAAAGCCGACGAAGTCAAAGGTAAAGACGAAGTGACGAGCCAAACTAAAAGGCCCATCGGGGTGAAGTTTACGGTCAAAGGAGAATAAATGCAATTCTGTTAGTCATCCCTGACGGACCAAAGACTCATTCAAACTAGTGAATTAAGGCGTCTGAACATAACGACCTTACCTCCTAATTAAAGACCATTCATGGCAAATCTGGCAGAGTAAATAGCAACGTTAAACACGGAATCGGAGTATAAAACAAGGACGAGAGCAAAGAACAAGAAAAGTTCTTCCATCCGCAACCACTCTACACTTAAACACTTAGCAATTCTTTGTTCTTGTTCTTGTAAAATCACTCTCGAGAACAAAATACTAATCCCCGTTTACTCCGCAATTCTTGTTCAAAATTGCTTCTAAATCCATCTTGATCTCCTCGAGCAATATACATTCTGCTTATTGCTCGATAGTTTATCAGATCTTTTGTTAGTAAAGATAAGCCAAAGTCCTCCGTTTATTCCTATTTACAAAGTTTGACCGTTGTAATTCCATCTACAACAGTTTGCCGCTAGAATGAGGGGGAAAGACAAGTCTAACTCCAACGTAGAAGAACCAACATGGATGGAGACCATGCAGTCATCCAGGAAGCCTTGGACAAGGTCACCAGTGACCTGACCACTATGGTCGAAGGGGCAATGGCCACCATGACCAAAAGTTTGGACAAAGTTGCTTCTGATCATGTGGTATTGACCCAATCATTCGATGAGATCCGCTCAGAGGTGGTGCAAGCGTGAGCTCCACCACCACCAGGTGCTTCACCAACACCACAGCTCGCTATGCTGCCTGGAAGTAATGGAAATAACACCACGTCCCCAAGTTTGTCTAACCTAGGGACAAGTCAGTTCCACCACGGCTAGAGCAGCGACAGTGGGGGCGGAGGTCGAGTCGATCCTTCGAGTTTTTGTCCACCACCTCCTCTTGATCCGCTTAATTCCCATCCACAAAACCCAGATCAAAGACCTATCCTGACCCCGGATTCCGAGCAATAGGAACGGACATGCCCAGTATGGTCCGCAAATGGCAGAGAACGGCGACCACTTCGTGGTCAACCCTAGAAGAGTTCTAGATCTCGCGAGTATGAAGTACATTCATCGGGCCCTGGCAGAAACTAAGGAAGGACTACGAGATGTAAATTCAAGAGTCCATAACGCCACTAGTGCGGCCCCATGAGATCGATTGCGTGGTTGAAGAGACTAAGCGAACTCCGTTCTCAAATTGGATTGAGAACACGCCTATCAAAGACGTAGGAAAGATTAGACTACCCGTCTATGAAGGAAATACATATCCTAGGTCGCATCTAACAACGTTCAGGATTACGGTCGGAAGAGCTCATTTCAATGAGTACAAAAAGGATGTTGAATTGTGCAAACTTTTCGCAGAGTACCTCGCAGGGCTGGCCCTCGATTAGTTCTCATGATTGGAAGAACGAACTATTGATAGTTTTTCCCAGCTCTCGGTCAGTTTTCTGAAGCAATACTCGGTGTTCATTCAGAACCACCTCGGGAGCAGAGCTCTGGGCCCTGTCAAAGGGACCTCAAGATACACTCCGATCATACCTTACAAATTTTAAGGAAATCTTCGTCAGGATGCATGTCGTCCACGACGAAACGGCCTTAGTGGCCTTAAAGATGGGATTGTGGCACAAATCTAAGTTCAGGGAAGACTTGCTGGTAAATGAGCCCGCTACAATCCAAGACGCACTTCACCGAGGTGCAGGCTTCGCAACGGCTAAAGAGGAGTGCAACGCACTAGCGAAGCGCTATAGGAATTTAAAGTCTCAACATACCGGAAATCCAACTGCTCCCCGAAGTGAAAGAAGGGAGCACAAGGATAGAAGACATACCGGTGGATTGCACACCTATGCCGTACAAAAGGAATCAAAGAGAAGTGATGACGATCGACCTCCGAGATCCGACGACACGCTAGGAAAGGATAAGGAAGCGTACTGCGATTATCACCAGCGATACAAACATTCGGCTACAAAGTGCTACAGGTTGAAAGATGTACTTGTAGACATGTATGCTGAAGGAAAGCTTGGCGAGGTCAGAATCGATAACTCCGGATCTGCGAAACCAAATGACGAAGATCCAGATGAGCTTGGAGGGTGAAGTTAGTTCATCCTAGAAACTGATTGATATCCCGACTCCGCAGATAAAACTGCAGACAAAAGTCACCAAATGGTTAAGTCAAAAGGTCCCAAAGTATTAAAGGAAAACTAATGAACTACAAAGTGGCTTGATCCCAAAATGGGTACGTAAGCAACTTGCGAAGTCAAGTGCATCTACTAAACCAAAATAACTCTTTATTCAACAAAGATAAAGGGGGGCTCTGAAGCCAAAATAACTCTTTATTAAACAAGGATAAAGGGGGCTCCTGAACCAAAATAACTATTTATTCAAAAAAGGATAAAGAGGGGCTCAAACGCCAGGTACAATATCGAAAACGTTGTCTTTGTTCTCTGCCTCGCTAGGGTCGCTCCCAAATTTCACAACAGATCACGGGAAGCCTCACGAAGGCATGCATGAACTAGCATGATACCAAGTTCATCCCAGCTCGCAGCGAGAGATTCCATGAGTCTGATCCTCTCTTCTAGCAATCCCAACCGACATACCAGTTTATCCTTCTTCCATTGGATCTCATTACGAAGACGGATCAGCTCTCTGTACTTCTAGATAAACTGACAAGACACATCGTCTGCATTACAAAAAAAGAAGGTAGTATTTTATATAAACAAAAATACAACAATACTAACCTTCCCGCAGAGATCACAAACTTGTACGAAGTCCGACGTGTTCAAATCCCTCAAAAGAGATAATGGGAGAAACCTCAATACGGAGCAGAAAAACCTTTCACCAGACCGACGGCCGCCTCTTTCGACAGTCAGACGTTGGTTCACCGACTGAAGGTCGGTGCGAACGGAGTTCGAATCTGCGCTACCGGAAGGGTCCATTAGCAGTATCCGATAGAGGGTGGACTCAAATAAGGTTGCAAGAGAAGTTTAAATAGGCGAAGGAGACCTTAGCAAAATCCTCGAATAAATAAAACGGCCAAATCTACTTGATCCTCCTAAATCAGTAAAACAATATTTCGTGGTTAAGGCAACTAAAAATCTTCGTCTTTGAAAAAACAGATCCACACAAAGATGCGAATTAATTACGTGATTACATGGAGATTCCACGAAACCAAGAACCTTAGTTAAAAACCTGCAAACGAAAGGGGAAGGTCATGAAAACTATCCCATCCTACACCACGATAAAAGGACAAGCGGGAATTCAAATCCCTGACTGGAACCACGAAGTAAAAGGGAAAACACCGGGTGTCTTGTGTTTAAAGGATCTTGACACACCGGGATTTATCCTGGCGTGCGGGTTTTACCCTTTAACTAGGCCGCAAGTGAACATCACATGCAGTAGTATTTAGGGATCGAATCCACAGGGCGGCGTTGTTTAATTTCTAACTTATGTCTAGACGAAAAATATTTTTATGGGTTTGTCACGTCGTAGCTAGAAAAATAAACTAAATTAAGCAATGAAAATTAAACTAATCTAAGTGAACAGTAGCAAGCGAATAATTATTTCGAGGTTGTAAATCAATAAACGAAGCATTGGGCAATCGGGTATTCTTTAGGGTTCATGGCCGATTTTTAGCGAGAATTTGCTAGGGTTTCTAAAGCGACTTTTTGTCGTCTTTGGGTTCTTGAACTTGGGACACGGATACTGTGCGTAGTTTACTCTCGTATGACCTAAACACATACAACCTTAGTACTCGAACGATAGCTTTCGACACCGCCCGCGCAAAAGATTAGTGATTATACTTTCGAAATCTTGTGACGGTTTTGCTCGTCTACCCTAGGTGAAGTGATTAGTTTCAGTACTTTCGTAGCTCTAAAACACTTAATATCAGTTGCAAGGAGATCAATCAAGCAAGCATGCATTAAAAAAAAGGATAGAACGAAGAACCCTAATCGGTATCCTAGTCTAAAAACTCAATCAAAAATCGAACCATGAGAGCCCCTTCAAACCCCTATACCCAACAAGAAGATTACTTAGCCATAGCTGAGATAAACATATTCAATAAATTCAATAGAAAACAGTATGTAAAATGGGATGAAGAAAGCTTCTCTATCGAAGAACACGAATTGAGAATCCTTTACTCCAAACCAAAAGAAAACAAGTGCAAAAGTCACAAGGGCTTCGCTTCTGCCTTCAAGCATGATAAGAGTTGTGTGTCCCTGTCTAAGAGACCTAAAACAAGTATTTATAAGTGTAATCTTCATTTAGGGTTTGACGAGAAATGACGGTTTTGGCCTCTAGTGAAGAAACAAGTTGATTTGGTCGCGCTGGGTCTTGGCCGCGGGTGTAGGCCTTCTGAGGGCGGCAAAACGCCTCTTGGCCGCGGGTGGAAGCTCTGTAGGAGTGGCAGAATGGTACTTAGCCGCGGCTGGGAGTCCTCCAGGCGCGGTGAACTTCTTCTTCGGGGCAGCTTCATTTGCCTTCAGTGCTTCGGGTATATTTAAGTATCCAACCATTGGATCGTCTCCAATCCAATTGCATTTAAAAGCTGGTTGTCTCTACTTTGTTGTGTGCCAATTTGGGGATGATCGGACGGTGAAAAGATCTCCATTAGCTGCAAGACTTCTTGACGGTCCAAGTTTATCCAAAAACATACTTTTACTCCGAAATGCACTCTTTTATCCCGAGTTACCTGAAATGTCTTTCCAAACTCTAAAACATGAAAATAATTTGAAAACGGAGTTAAAACACATGCAAAAGAGTATGAAAGTGATCCATAAAAATGGTCAAAAACCGGTGTTATCAACTCCCCCAGACTTAGATCTTTGTTTGTCCTCAAACAAAACAGAAATCTAAACTCGGAAAGAGGTTTTCGAAAATAGAGGAACTAACAAAATTCTCAGTAACCATCCTTCTAAATCATAACCAACGTAATGCATCAATCGGGCTTAGTCTAGAAAATTCTCACCAAAGTACTACAACGCTAGTCCACGGTATCCGTCATGCAAAAATCTAACCACTTAGATTCTAACTTCCAGTCAACTAGCTCTTAACATTCATTAAGAATTGCTATCAAAAATACTAAACAAGACAATCGAGGTTAGGCATTAAGGGCTTTTTAGAGGTAAGGTTAAAAGTGTTTCAGGTTACCGTATTTTCTTCGGAGGATGCTAGACATTATGCAAAACAGCAAGAGAGGATGGAGCTGTTGATATCCACAGTTTCCAGTCACTTCCCACTCGTATAAATGTAATCGCAAACCTCTCCTTTTTCGGGACTTTTCTCCCTTTGACAGAACTTCTCTATCGTTCCCCCAGACTTAGATTTTTCTCCGGGTAACTATTCGAACGGCTTCTTTCTCTCCATACACGAAACATGGTTGCCCTGGTATAAAAATATCGACTACTCTAAGACTCTTAAGCTTTTATATCCTTTCCTTTCGATTTTTTTTTTTTTTTTTTTTACTCGAAAGGGGAAACGCCATTAGACGGGAGTCTTAGAGAGCACGAAAATTACCAGTGATAGAAGATTTCTAAGGCAACTTTTAAGCTTGATTTGTTGATACCTCCAAAACCAAACTCATCTAATCTTACGTCTTTGATATATCATGATTTTTACCCCTTTTAAGCCATTATATAAGTCCGTTTTATAGAGTCTTTCTACTATTTTGTAGTGTTTTAGAGTCTTTTACAGGTTTTAGCCCGTTTGGAGCGTAATTGGAGATATTGGAGCTTTTTGGAGCAAAACAGAGTTCGTGTAGCTGAGTACCCGATTTGAAGTCTCAATATCGATCGATATTGACTAGTATCGGTCGATACTCACTACAACAAGACACGAGTCGCGACTTTTATGAAGAATTGAAGAATTGAAGAATTGCAAAATTGCCCAGAAGACTTTATTATTTACAATTTAGCCGAAAACGTATTTTAGGAGTTTAAGTTAGGTTTTTAAACCACTTTGGCGAGAACGTTTTCATTCAAGCTTTATTTTACTTTTGTTCTGATTGAGAGAGATTGTTTTAGGGATTTTGGGGAGACAACTCTGAACTTCTGTTTCTTATTGATTTCTTTGATGATCTATTCAATCATGTTGCTTGTTTCATTCTCCATGTCTGAGTAGATCCCTTGTTAGGTCCAGGGTTCTCATAAGGGTTTTCTCTGAATGTTAGGTTAATTAGTTAATTAGGATTCACCATCTGAATTAGTTCTTCACCATAGGTTGTTTTCATAGCTAATTCTAGGTTGACGAATCTAGAACTTAGATCTTAGGATAATTGATTAGGCACAAAAGTGCGATTAATTACCTGATAGAACCTAGGGTGAGCAAAATAACTATTCGCAAAGAGATTTGGTTTAGTTGTTTTGTGAACAAATCAAACTTGAACTAAAAGCTGGTTTAGACTTTAGGATTCGCAAAGAGATTTGGAATTCTAGGATTTAGACTTAGATAGTTTTCGCAACGAGAGTTGGTTAGCTATACTTTAGTGATTTGAGTTCAAGAACCGCGCTAAATCTGAATCATGTTAGTTAGTTTATCTACGTTCATTGAATTCCTCAGAAATACCCTGAGCCTATCTTCTTTCCAATTGACTTACAACACTTTTAATTTACGCATTGCTTTTAATTACATTGTTTGGTTTAGCTTAATTCGAGTCTATACAATCTATTGTGTGATATCTAGAGTCTTTGTGGTTGGACCCCTACATATACTAGAACAACTGCTTTAGTACTTATAGGGTATTAATTTGACTATATCAAATTTGGCGCCGTTGCCGGGGACTCAATTTCGCCATTAGATTTTAGCTAAGAATTTCGTCTAAATCGTCGAGTATCGATCGACACCCTAGTGGTATCGGTCGATACCCGTCGTATTTTTTTTTTTAATTTTTGTTACTTACGTGCTTTGACTTTTGTGTTTCAGGTGTATGCCTAATCGTGAAACAAGGAGAAACAAGAGCACTCAGCTAGTTAATCTTTCCCTTGAAGAACTAGCACTTTTGGAACGCACAAACAGGAAAGCAAAGACGCCAGTAGAGATGAACAATCCAGTGATTTTGGTTCGTGATGATGCTGGAACTTTGAGAGACCAAGAGGGTCATTTGTGCAATGAGCGAGGACAACGACTTGATGGAGATGGAAACATCATTGTCCCTCCAGCTGTTGTGAATGTCGGGAATGATGTGGTTGATCGTGGCAGAACAATTGGAGAATACAACAGGCCTGATCAGTTCTATGCAAATCGATCAGCGATTCGCCCTCCTGCTTTTCAGAGGAATGACTTTGAGCTGAAACCCGCATACTTCACTCTCGTGGGTCAGCATCTCTTTCATGGTCTTCCTCATGAACACCCCATGGATTACATTGAGAGGTTTGAGGACTTGGTCACTAGCATGGAGTATAATGGAGTGTCCAACGATAACCTTCTCTGTAAGCTCTTCCAACACTCTCTTGGTGGAGATGCAGCTTATTGGCTTAAGCAGTTGCCCCCTGGATCACTGACTACATGGGAGGAGACGAAGAATGCGTTCCTTAATAATTTCTATGATGATGCGAGATCCGAAGAGCTCAGGAACAAGATTTCTCAGTTTTCTCAGGGTCCGACAGAGGCACTCAAGGCTGCTTGGGTGAGATTCAGGTCATATCAGAGAGATTTTCCGCACCATGGTTTCACTAAGGTTCAGTTGCTGGGTATCTTCTTCAGAGGGATTGATTGGAGGTATCAGATGGCATTGGATGCTGCGAGTAATGGAAATTTCAACACCAGGTATCCTGACGATGCTTATGTGCTTATTGAGAACTTGGTGTCTAGCAATAGCACCAAGAATGCTGATTTCGAGCGGAAGAAGCAAGCTGGAGGAGTTGATGGATCGCAGATTGCTGAAGTTCATGCCAAGTTGGATTCTGTGCACAATCTCTTGATGGGAAGGACCAAGAAGGATGTCCACTTTGCCGCTGACGATGAAGTAGAAAATGTTAACTATAGTGGTGGAGCTGGGTTTCAAGGTCAAATGTATCAATACCAGCACAATAACAACCGACACTTCACCAACTATGCTCAGCAAGGAGGGTACCAATCTCCACCACCCAAAGCTCCTGAAAGCAAAGTTGAATCTATGCTTGAACAGATTCTTTAGGGACAACAGAAGATGACAATGGATTTCAGTGGGAAGATGGATGCCTTGTATGCAGATCTGAATGGGAAAATCGAGGCACTCAGTACTGGCCACAGGATGCTGGAAACTCAGGTAGCTCAGGTTTCAGCAGCTGTCAAGGGAAAGATGGTTCATCCACAAAACGAACACGTCAATGCAATCACCTTAGGAAGTGCTAAAGAAGTGATTCCAGAAGAGAAAAAGAGCCTAACTGCAGGAGATCTCGTCGATCTTGACGATGAGGATTCAGAAATTCCCAGGGTATCGACCGACACCACCCAGCGTCAATCGACACCAGTGCAGAAACTTTCACGGGACGTCTCAAAACCCTGTGTATCGATCGATACCACCCCTGTATCGATTGACACTGACCCTGAGGTCGAGAAAACACCTGAATTGATTGAAGAACGTGTTTACAAGCCTAAGGTACCATACCCTCGACCACCTAGACATCTCATGAAACCCATAACTGCGGAGAAGTTGCTAGCTTTTGAGAAGATGGTCAGGAGGATTCCCCGCACTATATCTTTTGAAGAAGCTTTTGAAAACTGTCCTTTAGAGTGTTACTTCCAAAACTGCAGAGAAACTGAGGAAGAGATCAAGACACTCTTCATCAAGGCCAGAAGTACACCACCTCCACTGAAGCAGCTGACTAAGAGGGAAGACCCAGGAAAATTTTCAGTTCCATGCTCTATCTCTGGAATTGAATTCAAAGAGTCTCTCGTTGACTCAGGGGCTAGCGTCAATGTCATGTCAAGGGCAATTGCATAGAGATTGGGAGCTGATATTCGATCCCCCAGGACATCTATCACATACGCGAACTGTTCCACCTCACTTCCGCACGGTATAATCCTTGATTTGATGGTCACAGTAGGAGATTGTCTGGTTCCTACTGATTTTCAAGTTGTGGAGATGAGTGTAAGATATACTACGCAGTTGATTCTTGGAAGACCGTTCATGGCTACGGTTGGTGCCATTATGGACACACCCAGCGAGAGAGTCTCGTTCTCATACATTGACAAGGGGGTGTACTACAAAGCCATTCTTACTAGAGGAACTCCCACACGTGTCTCTTGCATCGATGTTGTCACAGGAGAGACGTGGGTAGCTGAACCTTTGGAAGAACCTCCTGACGTGCCAACTGTCATGGACATTCTAGATCGTCCTTCTGTCATCACCAAGAAAGACGTCAAAACAGCTAAGGAAAAGAAGAAGGTAAAGAACAAAGGAGTAAAAGGTGCTCCCTCTATGACTTTAATCTCTCAGAAGTGTGATGGGGACTCGATTGAGTACAAGGTGAAGTGCAAAGGAACCTCCAAACCATTCTCCAAGGTTAGAGTCATTCTTACTCCGGAGCTGAAAGAGAAAGGAAAAGAGGTTATAGAGAGCATGTTGAGTAGAACTCTGAGTCTGCAAGTGTCTAGTTGTAGAACTTGCATGGGAGTGAGACGTTCTCAACCTCGCTCTAACTAATCACCTGAGCAAAGTCAAGCTCGTGATGTAAAACAAGCGCTTGGTGGGAGGCAACCCACTGGTAAGTCTGTATATAAGTCTTTTTCTATTATTTTTGTTTTTGGTTTTTGGTTTTGTGTTTCACGTGAAGAAGCAGATTCAGAAGATCAGTATCGATCGACACCATTTACACGACAAAGGAGCTGGGTATTTCTTAAGGGACCGTGAGCAACAGATCGATCGATGTCAAATTTGCATCGACCAATATCTCTTGTATCGATCGATACCAACATGGTATCGGTCGATACCCGCCACCCAGGTACGCCTCCTTCGATTTTCACCAATCCACTCAACTCTTCTGATTTCTTTTACCAACTCTAGGCTAGATGACACTGGGGACAGTGTTGTTTAAGTCTAGGGGTGGTAGTTGCTGACAACGTGTTTGTTTTCTTAGAGTCAGTCGTTTTTGTGTCAAATTTGTTTTATTGAGTTAAAATTTTGTTGGAGATTATGATCTTGTTCTTGAATCTACTGTTTTGATTTTGCTTCTGAGTGTCCATTGTTACAGAACCAGTTTTAGATCGGACTTATGAAAAATCCAAAGGCTGACCAGTTAACTAGAAGACACCTATGTTTCCAGCAGAGTTCTTTTAAAGCCTGAGCCAAATTTCTGCACTTCATCGACGTGGTTAGTATTCATAGAGCTAGATTCATCATTCATATCTGACAAAGGAACCCATGTGTTTAAAAGTAATAGTATTTCTCTCCCCTGTTACAAGTTAATAAATAAGAGCATAAAAAGATGAAATGATTTTCTTCTGAGTAAAGGGCTAGGAAAATTTCCAGCGATCCCATTATTCTACTTGGTGAGGAATGATCACACAAAGGTTGGAAGCGAGGTTAGGAAAATTTCCCATGATAGCACTATTCGCCTACACCCTTTGATACATTGAGAAGGAAGAACCGGGGATTCGGTGGCAAACACCATCAATACTCGCGTCTCATACCTTGATGTGTATATGCAGATTTAAAAAAAAAATATATATAAAGAGAGAACATAATAAGAAATAAGTCTGAGATAGAGAAAGTGATACAAAAAGTGTGAAATTGGGTGGTTCCTTGTCATGATATTGTATGGGAAAGAATCTAGAAGGTTCTTGGTATTAATCACTGCGATGAAACAGGCGATGATGGGTTTAATTGAATGAAGCTGCAAAATAATGTGTGTAGTCTGGGGAAGCTTCGAATGCCTAAGGAGAAGTACATGGTGGTTAGTCTTGGAACTGGTTATGTGACATTTGGGTGCTTGGGAAAAGGGTCATTGCAGTGGTTCAAGAACAGGTGAGTCTCCGTGTTTTCAAACCTCTTTCTCTGGTTTACTCTTCCATTTGCTTGAGGGCAAGCAAAGGCTAAGTCTGGGGGAGTTGATATATCATGGTTTTTACCCATTTTAAGCCATGATATAAGTCCGTTTTATAGAGTCCTTCGACTATTTTGTAGTGTTTTAGAGTCTTTTACAGGTTTTAGCACGTTTGGAGCGTAATTAGAGATATTAGAGCTTTTTGGAGCATTTTGGAGCAAAACAGAGTTCGTGTAGCTAAGTATCCGATTTAAAGTCTCAGTATCGATCGATACTGACTAGTATCGGTCGATACTCACTACAGCAAGACACAAGTCGCGACTTTTATGAAGAATTGCAAAATTGCCCAGAAGACTTTATTATTTACAATTTAGCCAAAAACGTGTTTTAGGAGTTTAAGTTAGGTTTTTAAACCACTTTGGCGAGAACGTTTTCATTCAAGCTTTATTTTACTTTTGTTCTGATTGAGAGAGATTGTTTTAGGGATTTTGGGGAGACAACTCCGAACTCCTGTTTCTTATTGATTTCTATGATGATCTATTCAATCATGTTGCTTGTTTCATTCTCCATGTCTGAGTAGATCCCTTGTTAGGTCCAGGGTTCTCATAAGGGTTTTCTCTGAATATTAGGTTAATTAGTTAATTAGGATTCACCATCTGAATTAGTTCTTCACCATAGGTTGTTCTCATAGCTAATTCTAGGTTGACGAATCTGGAACTTAGATCTTAGGATAATTGATTAGGCACGAGAGTGCGATTAATTACCTGATAGAACCTAGGGTGAGCAAAATAACTATTCGCAAAGAGATTTGGTTTAGTTGTTTTGTGAACAAATCAAACTTGAACTAAAAGTTGGTTTAGACTTTAGGATTCGCAAAGAGATTTGGAATTTTAGGATTTAGACTTAGATAGTTTTCGCAACGAGAGTTGGTTAGCTATACTTTAGTGATTTGAGTTCAAGAACCGCGCTAAATCTGAATCATGTTAGTTAGTTTATCTACGTTCGTTGAATTCCTGAGAAATACCCTGAGCCTATCTTCTTTCCAATTGACTTACAACACTTTTAATTTACGCATTGCTTTTAATTACATTGTTTTGTTTAGCTTAACTCGAGTCTATATAATCTATTGTGTGATATATAGAGTCTTTGTGGTTCGACCCCTACATATACTACAACAAATGCTTTAGTACTTATAGGGTATTTATTTGAGCATATCAGTCTTCTCGAGTGACTGAAAACTGTATCCTTCCTCCCTCTCCCTGTCCTAGATGTATGACTCGTTGTCTCGCCTAAAACCTTTGATAAGAAAATTATATATAGATTAAGGTCAAATAGATAGTAGGTCCCGTTGGAAATAATTTATATGGCACGAAATCCTTTGGGGATGTCGCATTGTAAACACTCTAGCTACCGCCTAGTCTAGTACCAAACAACAAAAGAGCTGGCACGAGGAAATAGCGTAGAAGCACACATGTCTAAATCATCATAGGTTTTGTTCTTACGTTCCTGCAAAATATTTAATAAAAAATATTACATGAGAATTAAAAAAGTTTAGCGAGAAATAAAAAGATCGAAAGAAAATGAAATAGATTAGTAACGGATAAACATCCTCCCCCAGACTTAAATCACATTGTTCCCAGTGTGAAAAAGTTGGTGGAAGGATGGTAAAGTAATTAAAATAAAAGATAAAGGGAAAAAGATTAGTTAAACCGTGGTGGTAAAGTGCATGGCTAGGCGTCGCCTGGGCCATCTGTCTCTGAGTCGGGCGTGTTGCCATCGACCTAGTGGTGCTCTTGGAGGAAGCGTATCATGCGCATGTAACGTCTCTCTTGTCGTGCTATCTTCTTCTCCATGGCTGCGTACTCATGTCCGTGTGCGTGAGATGAGCTTGTGGTTGGTGCACATGCCTGTGATTGTTGAAGTAGTCGAGCACGCTCTGCATCGGCGTCTCGGTTGGCCTTGGCCACTAGGAAATGTGCAATCGTGTACGATAGGCGTGGAGCAGTAGGTACATAGTCCATCAGCTCCGGTATCCATCTACGTGCTGCTCCTTCTCGGAGTCTTAGCGGGACACAGGAATTAAACCGGGTTTGGTTTAATTTCATGTCGGGAACATGTTTGGGATTGAACGGTTTAATGTCGGGAATGGTTCGGGATCGGTTTTTGGTCGGAATGGGCTGGCTGCGGGTCGAACATACGCGACCGCAGCCAAGTGCCTCTTCGCCGTGTGAACGGCCAAAGATGGCGCGGTCGCTGGCCTCCTCGCCGTGTGTCGGGTTGCTCCAGCCGCGACCGAGTGGCCTTCATCTCGGGTCATTTTTCTCCTTCGTTCCTTTGTCGTTTCACGATCTGTTTCGAATGTCTTCTCCATTTGTTTTGTGTTTTCTGATTTTTTGAATGTTTTTTGGTTTTTATATAAAGCCTGAAATTTTAGAAAGAAAAACGTCAATAGAAGAAGAAAGATAAAATAAAAGAAAGAAAAACGTACCAAATGGGTTGCCTCCCATCAAGCGCATTTGGTTAAAGTCGTTGTTGATTGTAAAAATCACACAAGGATAAGAAATTGATGAATTAATTGAAAGATCGTTTTTATTAAGTCGAACTCGTCGGAGTTACAAATATGTATTTAAGATCGATCGAAATCGGGTTTCGAGCTCTCACTTTCTCTCTCAAAAATGTATTCCGAAATTCCTTCCTTTGTAATGTAGTCGGGACTTCCATATTTATAAACCTCTTCGGCGGCTTAGACATATTCCCCGAATCTGGGAAAAGTTCCGCGAATCCCAGATTAAAAAACTAATTAGTCTTCCTTTTCCGTATTTTCGGTAAAGTTCTGTGAATCCCGGAAGTGGGTTCTGATTACGACGGGTCGATACCGACGAGCTCGTCATGTCGCAGGTCGGTAATCGCATGTTGTTCTTTCCTTTACCGATCTCGAACCGTCGTCGATCGGGATTAGATGGACCGATCTCGGTTTCGAGACGAGGACTTGATTTTCACGCTTACAATCGATCATGATGAGTTCGGGGAAAGTCAATCAGACCGGTATGCCATCTCGAAAAGGCAGCGAACTACCGGACCATCGGCCAACTCCGTCAAGTTCGATTATGACAAGGACGAGCCCGTCATTAATGATGAGGGAGCGTGCCCCGATCTATATCGGCAATTGACTTTCGGCACCCAAGACCTGCCTCCGACCAACAACCTCTTCCAGTCTGATGCTTACAAAAAACTAGCTTGTACTACTGCCGACGTAAGTGAATTCCCGACTGCCTTGTTCTTTTTTAATTCTGATTTGAGGTTGGTTCGGCGTATGACAACCATCTTTTATCTCCTTTGTAGATGGTGGCTCAGACGAACGAGCTCGTTGGAACTTACGACCGCGAGCTCGGTGTTGCGTGTCGTGAGGCTATCGCGGTTGGAGATGTTGCCAAGGAACTGCAGAAGGAGCTGCTTGCCGAGCAGGCGAGATCGGAAGCCGGTGACTTGGCCGTTGCCAAACTTAAAAATGAGCTATTCGTCTCGAGAAAGGCGTACGCCGAGCCTTAAGGCAGACAGGGACGCGGTCGTCCAAGAGCTGAAGAACGAGATGATTCGTCTTAGGGGGACTCGCACAAGGGAGATCGAGAAAAGAAAAGAGGTGACCGAGAAGTGTCAAGCTCGTCTCCAAAAGGTGAAGGATCATCTTGTTGCAATTGATCGACGGAAGACCTCGTTCCTTGGCATCAACCAGCTCCATGGAGTTCTCAACTTATACGATGTCCTTGAGAGGAAAAACGGCATCGTCGTACCGCCGGCCCGTATTGAAAAGCTGAAGAAGCTTAAAGCTGAGAAGTCGGCAGAATATGAAGCTATCGCGTGCTGCGAACTTACCAAGCAGGATCTCGTGGTGTTACCGTTCATCGAGCCTTTTTATCCGGAGATCTCCCAACCGATTGGGGTGGAAGTCCCTCCGTGTCTTGATACGTTCGGTTCGAATCAGCCCGCGATCTCGGGCAACCGAGCAAGTGAAATAAGAGATCAAGATGTCTGATGATTTTTTTTTATATTCGCTTCTCTTAGTTCGGTGAACTCCTCTTTATGCCCGAGGGGCTTTTCTTTGTAAACTCTTTTTGCCCAAGGAGGCCTTTGTGATTTAACGAATTCAGTATTATATTTTCCGTATTGTTTCACTTTTTTAATTTCGATCTCGGTTTTTATACTTAGTCGTATTGTTTCAACTTTCGACTTTGATCTCGGTATTAGCTTTTTCGTATCTACGCAATCGAGTTCGGCTTTTGTGAGGGCGTAAAATGATACGATCCTCTTGGGTTCATCATACACCAAAATGGGGCCGTAAATAGATACAGTCTTAGCCGGGGTATAGAGGATGAACTCGATTCTACGATCAATTCGAGATCGGCGATCATTAGTAGATCGGCTTACTAGTTTGCGATTGTAGTGAAATCGGCTTATTAATTTTGCGATTGTTAAGAAATCAGCATCGACTTCCTTCTTGGGTACGATGGAAATCACGTTGCAAAATCTCTTCGGGTTATCTTCCTCTCTTCGGGTTATCTTCCTCTCTTCGGGTTATCTTCCACTCTTCCGGGTAAAATTCCGCTCAGTCTCTTAGTGGAATCCGCGGTTTGAAAGACATCCATATCCAACTTCTTGACATGGGTTGAAAGAGATTCAAATTTCCCATTCAAGTCATTGTACATACTATATACTCTTACGTTAAAATCCTTCGCCGTCTTCTCGTTGCTTTGAGCGAGAAGTTGAATTGATTGCTCGAGCTTCACTATTTGGGCAGCAAGTTGAGAGTTAGAGATACCTTGTTGCTGCGTGTTTAAGTTGTTGTAAGGAGCGGCTTGAGCGTTGAAAGGCGGTCTCGATTGGAAGTTCCCATTTCCTCCATAGTTCCCGGTTTGGAACCGGTTTTGAAAAGGCTTCGATTGTTGAGGATAAGGCTGATCTTGGGGGTTCTCCACGTTCTGATTTCGGTACGAAGGATTCTTGAAATTGGCGTTGCGAAAGTTGTTGTTGAATCCGTTGTTGAAGCGGTTTGATAGGAATTTTGTGCTCCCACATAGTTAACTTCTTCTCCTTGAGAATACGAACCGTTGTTGTCGGGTTCGTAATAAGCATCGTCTTTGCGTCTAACAGTAGCTTCACAAGCATGCACTTGGCAATTTTGGTTGTTGAGAAGGCGGTTCATCATGTTCTTAAGCTAGGCTATCTCCTTGGATTCCGACACATTCGATCTAGTCGATCTATCGTAGTCGAGAGAATTGTTGCTATTAGACATGGCAAGATTCTCGATGAGAGCTCTTCCTTGGTTGATGGTCTTCATGGAGAAGTCTCCATTGCTGGCCGTGTCGAGAGAAAGTTGATATTTCGGTAGTAATCCTCGGTAGAAAGTGTTGAGCAAATTCAGACCGGAGAAACCGTGATGAGGGCAATCTCTCTCGTACTCATTGAACCGTTCCCACGCTTCATGGCAAGACTCCACCGGTTGTTGATGAAAACTTTGGATTTTGTTTCTCAACGAGTTGGATCTCGACATGGTGTAGAAATGATTTAGGAAGGCGGCTTTGCACTCTTCTCAATTAGTTATAGATCCTGCGGGCAAAGATTTCAACCAACGGTGAGCTTTATCGGCTAAAGAAAAAGGAAAAAGCTTACACTTTAAGTAATCGGCGGGAACTTGGTTCGTTCTTGTCGTTCCGTATATCTCTTCGAAAAATCGATGTGCTCCATCGGATGTTTGGTTGCAACTCCATGAAACTGATTTTGCTTTATCAAAGCAATGATTTGAGGTTTGATCTCAAAATTGTTTCCGTTCAGTAGAGGAAGTTGTATGGCAGCTCGGTTTTGGAAGTGTTGATACGGTGCATCAAAATCAGCAATGATGCGGTTACGCGCTTGTCTCCTCGGAGGATCAACATGTTGAATAGGACGGTTGGTGTTCTCGCCATTAGGAGGAATCGGTGGATTCATTTAAGCGTCGTTCCTCGGTGCATCACAATCGATGAGAAGTTGTCACCTCGGATTTTCAGCATTTCGGTTTTGGTTTTGGTTTTCTTCGGGATCGAGATATGGCTGGTCATTAGCACCATGGACAGCCTCTTGATCTTCTTCGTGATCTGAAATATCATGGTCATCCTCGTGATCAAGTTGATCACGGTTTTGTTGATTCTTCGGACGGTCGTTATTAGCCATCCTTAAAGTTCTTTTGAGTCTTCGAAGTTCTCTCTCGTGTCTGTCGATATCGTCTAGTTGCGGTACGGTTTCTCTAGGAGTTCTCCTAGCGTTCATGCACCTTAGAACAAAAGACAAAGATAAAGGAGAATGTCAAAAGAGCAAATAAGAGCTTGAAAATCAAAAGTGTCTAGAGCATAAATTAGAATACAAAATCAAACAACCAATACTATCCCCGGTGGCAACGGCGCCAAAAACTTGACACACCGGGATTTATCCCGGCGTGCGGGTTTTACCCTTTAACTAGGCCGCAAGTGAACAGCACACGCAGTAGTATTTAGGGATCGAATCCACGGGGCGACGTTGTTTAATTTCTAACGAGTTCTAACTTATGTCTAGATGGAAAATATTTTTATGGGTTTATCACGTCGTAGCTAGAAAAATAAACTAAATTAAGCAATGAAAATTAAACTAATCCAAGTGAACAGTAGCAAGCGAATAATTATTTAGAGGTTGTAAATCAATAAGCGAAGCATTGGGCAATCGGGTATTCTTTAGGGTTCATGGCCGATTTTTAGCGAGAATTTGTTAGGATTTCTAAAGCGACTTTTTGTCGTCTTTGGGTTTTTCAACTTGGAACACGGATACTGTGCGTAGTCTAATCTCGTATGACCTACACACCTACAACCTTAGTACTGGAACGGTAGCTTTCGATTCCGCCCGCACAAAAGATT
Organism: Eutrema heterophyllum; assembly: GCA_002933915.1. Lineage (NCBI taxonomy): Eukaryota > Viridiplantae > Streptophyta > Magnoliopsida > Brassicales > Brassicaceae > Eutrema > Eutrema heterophyllum. Next base: position 132,535 of record PKMM01011765.1, read on the forward strand.
AGTGATTATACACAAAGGGCGTTTACGCTCACAACTCCTCCACAAGTATACTTTCGAAATCTTGTGACGGTTTTGCTCGTCTACCCTAGATCAAACAATTAGATTGAATACTTTCGTAGCTCTAAAACACTTAATATCAGTTTTAAGAACCCTAATCGGTATCCTAGTCTAAAAACTGATATGCTCAAATTAATACCCTATAAGTACTAAAACAGTTGTTGTAGTATACAAGAACTCCAGATATCACGCAATAGATTATATAGTTTCGAATTAAGCTAAACCAGTAGATGTAATTGAAAGAAAGTGCGTAAATTAAACAAGTTGTGAATCAATGGGAAAGAAGATAGGCTCAAGGTATTTCTCAGGAATTCAATGAATGTAGATAAACTAACTAACATGATTCATATTTAGCGCGGTTCTTGAACTCAAATCACTAAAGTGTAGCTAACCAACTCTCGTTGCGAAAACTACCTAAGTCTAAATCCTATAATTCCAAATCTCTTTGCGAATCCTAAAGTCTAAACCAGCTTTTAGTTCAGGTTTGATTTGTTCACAAAACAACTAAACCAAATCTCTTTGCGAATAGCTATTTTGCTTACCCTAAGTTCTATCACGTAATTAATCGCACTCTCGTGCCTAATCAATTATCCTAAGATCTAAGTTCTATATTCATCAACCTAGAATTAGCTATGAGAACAACCTAAGGCGAAGAACTAATTTAGATGGTGAATCCTAATCATTCAATTAACCTAACATTCGGAGAAAACCCTTATGAGAACCCTGAACCTAACAAGAGATCTACTCAGACATGGACATTGAAACAAGCAATATGATAGAATAGATCATCAAATCAAATAAATAGAAAAGATTAAAATTGTCTCTCTCAGAGATCTCTCCAAAACCAAAGTAGAATAAAGCGTAATCCACCGTAATAGCCAAAGTGGCTTAAAAACCTAACTTAAACTCCTAAAACACGTTTTGGGCTAAATTGTAATTATTAAAGTCTTATGGACCAAAGTGCAGACTCTTAAATCTTGTAAAAAGTCGCGTTTCCTGTTTTCCTGCAGTGAGTATCGATCGACACTAGTCACTGCTTCTTCTACTCGCCAGACTGAACTGTCTTCACAAAAACTGGCATAATTTTTGATCGCACCGTTGGAATGGCCTCAAACCACTTCCAAATGAAACCTAATCCATTGATCTATCTTGTATCAAAATTTGAGCTCAATCCATCGGTGGAAATTATTCAACTCTTCATTTAAAGTCGCGACTCGTGTCTTGCTGCAGTGAGTATCGACCGATACTGGTCAGTATCGATCGATACTGAGGCTTCAAATCGGGTACTCAGCTACAATTTTGCTCCAAAATGCTCCAAAAAGCTCCAATATCTCGAATTATGCTCCAAACGTGCTAAAAGACTCTAAAACACAATAAAATAGTAGAAAGACTCTATAAAACGGACTTATATCATGGCTAAAAAGAGGTAAAAACCATGATATATCAACTCCCCCATACTTAGCTTTTGCTTGCCCTCAAGCAAATAGATGACTAAACCAGAGAAAGAGGTTTGAAAACAACGGAAACTCACCTGTTCATGAAGCATTGCAATGACCCTTTTCCCAAGCACCCAAATGTCACCTAACCAAATCCAAATCTAACCACCATGTACTTCTCCGTAGACATTCGCAGCTTCCCCAGACTACACACATTATTTCGCAGCATCATTCAATTAAACCCATCTTCGCCAGTTTTATCGCTGTGATTAATACCAAAAGCCTTCTAGATTATTTCCCATACAATATCATGACAAGGAACCACCCAATTTCACACTTTTGTATCACTTTCTCTCCCCCAGACTTATTTCTTATTTTGTTATTTTTTTTTTTCTTCTTTTGATTCGCATATACACATCAAGATATGAGACGCGAGTATTGATGGTGTTTGCCACCGAATCCCCGGTTCTTCCCTCTCAATGTATCAAAGAGTGTAGGCGAATAATGGCATCATAGGAAAATCCTAGCCTCGTTTCCAATCCTCTGTGTGATCATCCCTCACCAAGTAGAATAATGAGATCGGTGGAAATTTTCCTAGCCCTATACTCAGAAGAAAATCATTTCATCTTTTATGCTCTTATTTATTAACTTATAACAGGGGAGAGAGATACCATTACTTTTAAACACATGGGTTCCTTTGTCAGATATGAATGAAGAATCAAGCTCTATGAATACTAACCACATCGATGAAGTGCATAAATTTGGCTCAGGCTTTAAAAGAACTCTGCTGGAAACATGTGTGTCTTCTAGTTAACTTGTCAGCCTTTGGATTTTCATTAGTCGATCTGTAACTGATTCTGTAACAGTGGTCACTTAGAAGCAAAGTCAGAACAGAAGATTCAAGAACAAGATCATAATCTCCAACAAAATTTTGACTCAATAAAACAAATTTGACACAAAAACGATTGACTCTAAGAAAAACAAACACATTGTCAGCAACTACCTCCCCTAGACTTAAACAACACTGTCCCCAGTGTTATCTAGCCTAGAGTTGGTAAAAGAAAACAGAAGAATTAAGTGGATTGGTGAAAATCGAAGGAGGCTTACCTGGGTGTCGGGTATCGACCGATACCATGGTGGTATCGATCGATACAAGGGAAATTGGTCTATGCGATTTTGACATCGGTCGATATGTTGCTCACGGTCCCTTGAGAAATACCCAGCTCTTTTTGTGTGTGGATGTGTCGATCGATACCGTGTGGTTGTCGATCGACACTGATCTTCTGAATCTGTTGCACGTGAAACACAAAACCAAAAACCAAAAACTAAAAAAAAAGACTTTTATACATACTTACCAGTGGGTTGCCTCCCACCAAGCGCTTGTTTAACGTCACGAGCTTGACTTTGCTCAGGTGATTAGTCAGAGCGAGGTTGAGAACTCACTCCCATGCAAGTTCCACAGCTAGATACTTGCAGACTCAGAGTTCTACTCAACATGCTCTCTACAACCTCCTTTCCTTTCTCTTTCAGCTCCGGAGTAAGAATGATTCTAGCATTGGAGTATGGTTTTGAGGTTCCTTTGCACTTCACCTTGTACTCAATCAAATCTCCATCACACTTCTGAGGGATTAAAGTCACATGGGTAGCACTGCGCGTGGGGTATCGACCGATACCAACAGGGTATCGATCGATACCAGGGCTTCTTGGTCGATGCAAGTTCTGTGTCCCCTCGGTTTTTGCCTTAGCCTTTTTGATGTCTTTCTTGGTGATGATAGAAGGACTATCTAGAAGGTCTATGACAGTGGGCTCGTCAGAAGGCTCTTCCAAAAGATCAACTACCAACGTCTCTCCTGTGGCAACATCGATGCAAGAGACACGTGTGGGAGTTCCTCTAGGAAGAATGGCTTCGTAGTACACCTCCTTGTCAATGTATGAGAACAAGACTCTCTTGCTGGGTGTGTCCATAATGGCACCAACCATAGCCATAAACGGTCTTCCAAGAATCAACTGCATACTAGATTTTGCACTCATCTCCACAACCTGAAAATCAGTAGGAACTAGACAACCTCATACTTCAACCATCAAATCAGGGATTGTACCGTATGGAAGTGAGGTGATACAGTTCGCGAATGTTAGAGATGCCTTGGGAGATCGAATATCAGCTTTCAATCTCTCTGTAATTGCCCTTGACATGACATTGACGCAAGCCCCCGAGTCAACGATAGACTCTTTGAAGTTTTCTCCAGAGATAGAGCATGGAACTGAGAATATTCCTGAGTCTTCCCTCTTGCTCAACTGCCTCAGCGGTAGTGACTTGCTTCTTGCCTTGATAAAGAGTACTTCGATCTCTTCCAGAGTTTCTCTGCAATCTCGGAAGTGACTCAGTAGAGGGTGGTACTCTAGAGCTTCTTCAAAAGTCAGTGTGTGGGGAATCCTTCGTACCATCTTCTCAAAGCCAAACAGCTGCTTTGGAGAAATGGGGTTCATGAGATGTCTAGGTGGTCGAGGGTATGGCACCTTAGGCTTGTAGACACTCTCTGGCGTCACATCAAATGTCTTCTCGACTGCAGGGTCAGTGTCGATCGATACAAGGGTGGTATTGGTCGATACACGGGGTTTTGAGATGTCCCGTGAAAGTATCTGCACTGGTGTCGATCAACATTGGCTGGTGTCGGTCGATGCTTGTTGTTTCGAAACGTCTTTGGCAGATCCTTGGACGGGTATCGACCGATGTTGGGTGGTGTCGATCGATACTGGGGCGATTTTGGGAGCCTCATCGTCGTCATCTTCAGCAAGATCGACGAGATTCTTTGCAGTTAGGCCAATTTTCACTCCTGGATCGACCTCTTCATCACTTCTTAAGGTGATTGCATTGACGTGCTCATTAGGTGCATAAACCATCTTTCCCTTGACAGCTGCTGAAACCTGAGCTACTTGAGTTTCCAACATCCTGTGGCTAGTACTGAGAGTCTCGATTTTCCCATTCAGATCTGCATACAAGACATCCATCTTCCCACTGAAATCCACTGTCATCTTCTGCTGTCCCTGAAGAATCTGCTCAAGCATAGATTCAACCTTGCTTTCAGGAGTTTTGGGTGGGTGAGGTGGGTATTGATATTTTTGACTTTGAAATCCAGCACCACCAATGTAGTTAACACCTTTCACTTCATCCTCATCAGCAAAGTCTACAGCTTTCTTCGTCTTACCCATCAGGAGATTGTGCACCGAATCCAGCTTCGCATGCACCTCAGCAATATGCGATCCATCAATGCTCATGTTCAGCCTCTTCTGCTCAAAATCTGCATTCTTGGTGCTATTGCTAGACGCCAAGTTCTCAATCAGCACATAAGCATCTTCGGGATATCTCGTGTTGAAATTCCCATTGCTCGCAGAATCCATAGCCATCTGGTACCTCCAATAGATTTCTCTAAAGAAAATACCCAGCAATTGAACCTGAGTGAACCCGTGATCTGGACAATCCCTCTGATATGACCTGAATCGTATCCAAGCAGCCTTAAACGCCTCAGTTGGTCCTTGAGAAAACTGGGAGATCTTGTTCCTGATCTCTTTGGATCTCGCATCATCATAGAAATTGTTCAGAAACGCAGTCTTGGTCTCATCCCATGTAGTCAATGACCCAGCTGGTAATTGCTTGAGCCAATAAGAAGCATCCCCACCAAGAGAGTATGGGAAAAGCTTACAGAACATGTAGTCGTAGGACACTCCATTGCATTTGATGCTAGAGACCAAATCCTCATACCTCTCAATGTGATCCATGGGGTGTTTATGAGGAAGACCATGAAAAGGGTGCTGACCCACAAGAGTGAAGTATGCAGGTTTCAGCTCAAAGTCATTCCTCTGAAAAGGAGGAGGGCGAATCGCTGATCGATTGGCATAGAACTGATCAGGCCTGTTGTATTCTCCAATTGTCCTACCACGATCAACCACATCATTCCCCACATTCACAACAGCTGGAGGGACAATGATGTTTCCATCTCCATCGAGTCGTTGCCCTCTCTCATTGTACAACTGACCCTCTTGGTCTCTCAAAGCTCCAGCATCATCACGAATCAAAACCAATGGATTGTTCATCTTTGCTGGCTTCTTTGTTTTCCTGTTTGTGCGTTCCAAAAGTGCTAGTTGCTCGTTTGACAGATTAACTAGCAGAGTGTTCTTGTTCCTTATGGTTTCACGAAGAGGCATGCACATGAAACACAAAAGTCAAGAACGTAAGTAACCGGAAAAAACGCGATGGGTATCGACCGATACCACTAGGGTGTCGATCGATACTTAACGATTTAGTCGAAATTCTTAGCTAAAATCTAATGGCGAAATTTAGTCCCCGGCAACGGCGCCAAATTTGATATGCTCAAATTAATACCCTATAAGTACTAAAGCAGTTGTTGTAGTATATGTAGGGGTCGAACACAAGAACTCCAGATATCACGCAATAGATTATGTAGTTTCGAATTAAGCTAAACAAGTAGATGTAATTGAAAGCAAGTGCGTAAATTAAACAAGTTGTGAATCAATGGGAAGAAGATAGGCTTAGTGTATTTCTCAAGAATTCAATGAATGTAGATAAACTAACTAACAAGATTCAGATTTTGCGCGGTTCTTGAACTCAAATCACTAAAGTGTAGCTAACCAACTCTCGTTGCGAAAACTACCTAAGTCTAAATCCTAGAATTCCAAATCTTTTTGGGAATCCTAAAGTCTAAACCAGCTTTTAGTTCAGGTTTGATTTGATCACAAACCAACTAAACTAAATCTCTTTGCGAATAGCTATTTTGCTCACCCTAAGTTCTATCACGTAATTAATCGCACTCTCGTGCCTAATCAATTATCCTAAGATCTAAGTTCTAGATTCGTCAACCTAGAATTAACTATGAAAACAACCTAAGGCGAAGAACTAATTCAGATGGTGAATCTTAATCATTCAATTAACCTAACATTCAGAGAAAACCCTTATGAGAACTCTGAACCTAACAAGAGATCTACTCAGACATGGAGATTGAAACAAGCAACATGATTGAATAGATCATCAAATCAAATAAATAGAAAAGAGTAAAAAGAGATTCAGAATTGTCTCTCTCAGAGATCTCTCCAAAACCAAAGTAGAATAAAGCGTAATCCACCGTAATAGCCAAAGTGGCTTAAAAACCTAACTTAAACTCCTAAAACACGTTTTGGGCAAAATTGTAATTATTAAAGTCTTATGGACCAAAGTGCAGACTCTTAAATCTTGTAAAAAGTCGTGTTTCTTGTTTTCGTGCAGTGAGTATCGACCGATACTAGTCAGTATCGATCGACACTGGTCACTGCTTCTTATGCTCGCCAGACTGGACTGTCTTCACGAAAACTGGCATAACTTGTGATCGCACCGTTGGAATGGCCTCAAACCACTTCCAACTGCAAGCTAATCCATTGATCTGTCTTGTATCAAAATTTGAGCTCAATCCATCGATGGAAAGTTCTTCAACTCTTCATTTAAAGTCGCGACTCGTGTGTTGCTGCAGTGAGTATCGACCGATACTGGTCAGTATCGATCGATACTGAAGCTTCAAATCGGGTACTCAACTGCAGTTTTGCTCCAAAATGCTCCAAAAAGCTCCAATATCTCGAATTATGCTCCAAACGTGCTAAAACTTGTAAAAGACTCTAAAACACTACAAAATAGTAGAAAGACTCTATAAAACGGACTTATATCATGGCTAAAAAGGGGTAAAAACCATGATATATCAAAAACTCAATCAAAAATCGAACCATGAGAGCCCCTTCAAACCCCTATACCCAACAAGAAGATTACTCAGCCATAGCTGAGATAAACATATTCAATAAATTCAATAGAAAACAATATGTAAAAAGAGATGAAGAAAGCTTCTCTATCAAAGAACACGAATTGAGAATCCTTTGCTCCAAACCAAAAGAAAACAAGTGAAAAAGTCACAAAGGCTTCACTTCTGCCTTCAAGCGTGATAAGAGTTGTGTGTTCCTGTCTAAAAGACCTAAAACAAGTATTTATAAGTGTAATCTTCGTTTAGGGTTTGACAAGAAATGACGGTTTTGGCCTCGGGTCTAGGTTGCGGGTGTGGGCCTTTTAGGGGCGGCAAATCGCCTCTTGGCCGCGGGTGGAAGCTCTCCAGAAGTGGCAGAATGGTACTTGGCCGCGGCTGGGAGTCCTCTTGGCGCGGTGAACTTCTTCTTCGGGGCAGCTTCATTTGCGTTCAGTGCTTCGGGTATGTTTAAGGATCCAACCATTGGATTGTCTCCAATCCAATTGTATTTGAAAGCTAGTTGTCTCTACTTTGTTGTGTCCAAATTTGGGGATGATCAGGTGGTGAAAAGGTCTCCATTATCTGTAAGACTTCTTGACGGTCCAAGTTTATCCAAAAACGTACTTTTGCTCCGAAATGCACTCTTTTATCCCGAGTTACCTGAAATGTCTTTCAAAACTCTAAAACATGAAAATCATTTGAAAACCTTTGAAAACGGAGTTAAAACACCTGCAAAAGAGTATGAAAGTGATCCATAAAAATGGTCAAAAACCGGTGTTATCAGATCTACCCTTTAAAAAAATGTCGTTAGAATATAAAAAAGGGGATAGGAAATATCCCTGGCAATGAACCTCTTCCCTTCGAGGCTTTCACCCCGAGTGCTTAATCAAAAGATTGCAGGTACATTAAAGGAGATCGTTACGAAGGGAACATGTTGTTCGAGTCTAAAGCATCTAAATCGTTTTGAATCGAGTTGTTCCCTTTTTGGAAACTTCTCAAAACTCGTTTAAGTAGTCCTTCCTTCTTGGAGATGATAACTTGAGATCGTCATAAACTTAGTTGATTATGGGACAGGAGGGAGTCATTCCTAGTTTAAGCAGCCAGAAGAGAATCTTGGAACCTTTTAAGTTCAGACTCAGAGTGCGCTTTCAGGTGGCACCCCGTTTAACCTGCAAAGTCGGAGAAACCTCAGAAGAAGTTTTCCACTTTTGAGCGCCAGTAGACAAAGAGCTGCATTTCGTTCCTGGAATCAACAAGTGAAGAATCAGAATACTAGGGAGGTCAACATAAGAATGCCTTTTCCACCCAAAAGCAAGAAACTAACATTTCCGGGAGGAGCGTGGTTTCCGGGAAAGACGCTGCTCTACAGGGTGAGTGTCTGCATTTAGAGAAAAAGGAGCTCAGTCAAGCGAACATGAAGACTGAAAATCAGAAGAGAGTAAATCCTACCAATCAAAGCGGGCATTAGACCCATTTCCTCGATAAAGGATACAACTCTAGGTCCCCAACAACACTCATTCGCAACAAGAAACTTTAGCAGATCCCGGAAGCAGTCAATCGGATCCAACGACTTGTTTTCAACTGAAAGGGGAACATGTCAAATTCATAGTTACTTCTCAAAAATAGGAGAAAGGTCAAAACAGAAGAAACCTTTACTTTGGACCCATTTCAACAGGGGCGACGTAGTTGAGGCAACTGAGGCTGGATTGATTCTGACAAAGAAGTAAGGAAGAGTCTAGTCTGAGTCTTTCGAAGGAAGACCGTCGATAACCCGGCGATTAGGGTTAACAGCGAAGAAAAGTTTCCCAGGGTGAGTTGACTTATTCATGGAGCCTAGCCTAGCCTGTAGAGGTCGTGCAAGTAAAAAGGGAGATCAAAACCTTGTAAGAGTGCCAGAAGACCGAGTATTTGCCGTACAGAATTCGGCGTCAATTGGGACAAGCAAATATCCATATCCACAAGATATCGAACTAGGATATCAGGGATAGGGAAACGAAGTCCGCAAGAAGTGAAATAAGTTTCGTACACACTGCAGAAGCGTGGAGGAGTGTTTTCCAGGGTTTCCCCATCGAGAGGAATTCTGATTTCAACCTCCCCATGAATGCTGCATTTATGGCGAAATGAAGCGAGATCCTTGGGTCCAACTTGAAAGTGGTTTTATCCCATGTATTAAAGGGACGAACTGAAGAGTCTTGAGAAGCCATCAAACAAGACAAATATCAAAGACAAGCGAGGAAATCATAGGAGATGATAAAAAAAACGAATCAACAAGACCGTATTTTCGTCTGTTGAAGGCGATTACGGAGTGTAGTTCCTTAAAAGGGATTTGACTTCCACGTTTAAGGATATTGGAAGTGTGTTTGAATGACCTAGCGGAGAAGGCTATCGTTGCAACAAAGAATCGTGTGCAACTTTTTGTGATGTATGCTCAAGCCAAGGGAAACCTAAGTCTGGTTGAGGCGATAAAGCGGGGTAATAACATTAATTATTATATCGAAATCAAGACTCACACCTCGAATTGCGCCAATCTCCAAGACCAGATTAACGCCTTACCTCCGCTTGATGTATCGTCGTTCAGGGGTTGATTTTTCCCCCTTGTTTTTATCTTTCCTTGATGCATGTTGTACCATTTTTTATGAACGAATAACACATCGATCGATTCATTGTTTCATTTCGCCTTTTACCATGATATGAGGGTGTGAGTAGGGGATAGTCTTTTTTTCCTATTGTCCTAGAATGAGGAGCCGATTTATCGTAATAAGGTTGTTAGAAGTTTCTTCTCTTTTGCCGTAACATGAGGATTCACCTCGTTTTAAGTTTACGATCTCTTTCCTTTTACCATAGTATGCGGATTCAATATATGATTAGTCTTTTTCCCTTTTGTCGTAGCATGAGGTGTAACTAACTGTAATAAGGTGATGATCTCAATCCTTTTGTTGTAGCATAAGGATTTTACCTCCAATGATTTCTTCTTCCTTTTTTTCGTAGCATGAGGGTATAACTCGTTTTTAGTGAGAGAGATGACCTCGTTCCTTTTGCCGTATCATTTGTTTAGTGTTGTGCTTTCCTTTTACCATATTATGAGGATGCGACGTAGCGATTGTTTTGATATAGTCGTTGTGCTTGACTCCGCATGCTGCCTACGTACCCATTTAGGGATCAAGCCGATTTGTAGTTCAATAATCAAAGAAGGTATTCTAAGTATAGTACCTCTTTTAGTTCATCGCATTCCACGAAATTAACTGTTGTTTTTTTTCGTCATTTTCATGTCGGTAGATTCCTGGTCTCATCACTTCGGTTATTTTGAATGGACTAAGCTTTCCGGCATTCTTCTCTCTGGAATTCTGGAATACTTTCCGCATCACCAAGTCTCCCTCGCTAAGAGGTCGTGGTTTCACCTTTGCATTATAAAGTTAAGCTGTCGCCTCATGATACTCTGAAGCTTTGTTATTACTTTCTTTGTATTTAGGACAGACTTCTCTCCGTAAGATACCCTCATTTCGGCTGGTACCATTGCTTTGGTTCCGTATACCAGTGACAACGGTGTGTATTTTGTGACTCAATTCAAAGTCATTTTGAGTGCCCATAGGACCTGTGGAAGTTTCTCTGTCTAATCCCTTTTCTTGGAATCTAGCCTCTTCTTGAGATTATTCAAGATGTTTTTGTTTGTTGTCTCGGCTTGCCCGTTCCCTTGTGGGTAATAAGGAGTTGAGGAATTGATACGGATCTTCCATTTTTCATAGAAATCTCTCAATCTTTTTAAGGCGAATTGCTTTCCGTTATTAGTAACGATTTCATACGGTAGTCCATGGCAGCATACTATATTCGTACATATAAAGCGTTCAACCACATCCGCAGTTACAATCTCAATAGTGTCGGCTTCTATCCATTTGAGAAGTAGTCAATCAGAACAAGTATGAACCTTGTATTTCCATTTGACTCAACGATCTGACCGATTATATCCACTAACTAATGCATAAATGGTTATGGTGCGAATACGCTCGAGATTGCTTCGACTGGCTACTTGATATGAGGAGCATGCTTCTGACATTTCTCACACTTCTGCGAAGCTTTCGCAATCTGCCATCATCGTGGGCTAATAAAGGCATTGTGTTTTAATTCGATTTACCATCGTCCTTTCTACTGGAATGATTTATCCAGGCCCCATCATGTCTTGCTTTCATCATTGTTTCAACTTCCTCTCCTTGAATCACCTTGAAAATAGAGTATATATAGGTTTAGGTCGAATTAGGTCAAAATAAGGAGTTTTCAGGGCAAAACAGGAAAAACAAAAGTTTCATTTTTTTTCTCGTCGGCCTGCATCGGTCGATGGCTGTTACTCTGGTCCAGTTGCATCGATCGATGCACTCCTTGCATTGATCGATTACTGATCTTCTGGTCTGTTGCATCGATCGATTGCCGATTCTCTGGATGTGCTACATCGGTCGATTGGAATTCTTCTGGTGGAATACCATCGATCGGCTCCACCTTGCATCGATCGATTGGAAAATCTCTGGTGGTGTTGCATCGGTCGATGCACTCCTTGCATCGACCGATTCTACTCCTTTCTTCACGGTTTCGTGCGTTTTTGCCCTCGTAACTCCAATTTCTTCCTTAAACGCCTTGTTTTCCTGAGATATATCTAAATAAATGACTAAAAGACTCTAAAACGGACTTTGACTCGATAAAACGATTAAAAGAAACACCAAAACATACGATAGAAAACGGTAAAAACCAAGTATATCACTCTTCCATTTTGCTGTGGAGTCCCGACGCATGAAGTTTGGTGAATGATTCCATTTTGCCAAAAAAATGAGTACAAACACATGAACTTTGTTCCGTTGTCACTACGAACCACCTTAACCGGTTTACTGAATTGTTTTTCGGTGTAAGCACAAAAATTTGTCAACACGGTCCGAACTTCTGATTTTTCGAGCAATAAGTAAGTCCACACAGCTCTTGAAAAATCATCTACAATGGTAAGAAAATATACTGCTCCACACGATGCAGGCACACGATATGGCCCCCAGACGTCGACATGAATTAAACCAAAACACTCCATAGCTTTATTAATACTTTCAGAAGAAAAAAACATCTCTTGTCTGCTTAGCCCGAAAACACACGTCACAATGACTCGGGCTAGCCTTATTCAAAACACCAGAAAAAGAAGACCCAACACCAGGAAACTTAGGCAAATAAGAAATAACTGAAAAAGCATGATGTCCTATCCTTCGAACCCATAAGACTTGATCAAAATTTCCATCAGTTATGTTGACTCGTGCAGCCGCAACATCCGTAAAGTAGTACACTACCCCATCACTTCTTCTCGAACCACCTTCGCATAAACTTTCCCTAGATCAGGTAAGTCATCTGCTTCGATGATCGAACTCACAACATTACCAAATCTGGATTCATCCAAACCCATGATAAACTGGTGAACGCGTTCATCTTCACGCTCCTTCTCATAAATTCCCGCTGTAGAACACGTACACACCGATCGAGGTTTGTAGGTTTGCAACTCTTCCCACATCGTTGCTAACCGTCCATAGTAGTCAATCACCGCTTGACCTTTTTGACGACACGAAGCCAAGTGCTCCATCAATTGATGCACACGCATCTTATTACCGACTTCAAACCGTTTTTTCAGATTTTCCCACAACTTGTGAGCATCATAAATAAACGTCACCGTGGATCTAACTCTTGGTTCAATGGAGGTTCGAATCCACCCTACGATCATTCAGTTAACACTCAGCCATGATTCCAAATCAGGACTGTCTTCGCTTAGTTTTGGCAACGTCCCATCAATGAATCTCGTCTTCTTCTTGGCTCGAAGCGCGTTCATCATCTCCATCGCCCATTCGTTATAATTATCTCCTTTCAACTGAACGGAGGTAATCATAGCTCATGGGTTACCAGAAGAGGAAATCGCGTATGGAGAAGCCACCACGTTTTCTCTCTGTTTCGCCACAGCATCACCCTGTTGTGAAACAGCACCAACTTGTTTCGAACCATCACCATCTTCTACCATCGATCATAGTCAAACAAAAACGAAAGGACCTTGAGAAATAATATTTTTCGAATGTCGTCTCACAAGAAAGAAAAATGAACAGAAATCGAGTTAGGTTGATCTCCCCTCTGATACCATGTGAAATAGAAGAACGAACTGTGTTTATTCACAAAACCATAACCAGCCTTTATACAAGTGTTTAGCCGGCCTTTCTAGGTTCTAGCTTATTCTCTAACTTCCTAAACTTGTGACTATGATATATCTCATTTATACGATTTCTATATGTCTAAGTTACACATTTGATATTTCCATTTATCTAAGATACGTATATATGAGATATTATGAAAAAAGGGTGCTTCAATGGCATTTTAACGAACCTTAACACAACAAACATACTCCGCATGTTGTTCATGTGGAAAGTCGATAAGTGGATAACTTAAACACTGCATGTTTCATGTATCTCCCTCGAAACAAAAATCACAATTATTTGGGAAGTCTAGGCTTGAGCTTCGGCCCATGTAGTTTACATGGTAGTCCGGTAACAAGCAATCCGGCTATCCCTGGCATTAGTCGGAAAGCATTCCAACCTTGGGACAGGCGGTGTGGTGGCCCTTCGGGGAGTAGTCCACTCTGTAGTACCTCGGTGTTGACCGGATCAGCCGATAGAGTATATAAAAAAATGGCATTAACACAACAAACATACTCCCCATGTGGTTCATGTGAACACCCGATAAGTGGATAACTTAAACACCACATCTTCCATGTATCTGATATCGAAACGTAGATGAGGTAATCTCCTACAAATTCAAATTTGAGCATCATTTATCGGGATGCCCAATCTCTCTCAAAAACAATACCACATTCAAGTGAGAGAAATACTCACAAACTCTTACAAACACTCATATATACGTTTGCATTGGCATAATACCACTACAAGAAAACTGCCTATTTCCAACGAAATTTTACGATGGAATTAAATCGATGTAACATTACATCGAGTTTACGACGATTTTACGACGAAATATGTGTTCGATGTAACTTCCTCGTAAATATATGTCGTCGTATAATCGTCGTACTTTTACGACTATATTACGACGGTTATACGACGACATAATAAATCGTCGTAAAATCGATGGAAAAATTACATCGAGTTTACGACGAATATGACTCTCGCATTTACGTTGTAAATTCGATGTAATTTTACATCGAATTTACAACGGTTTATATTACATCGAGTTTACATCGATAGTTTCTAGTTTGGTAGCACACGTTTTTTTATTGATTTACCTAACAAATTTACATCGAATTTACATCGAATTTACATCGTAAATCCGTTGTAAATCCGTTGTAAATCTG
>PKMM01011765.1:149876-213992 GCA_002933915.1 Eutrema heterophyllum
TCTCCGATTGGAAGCGGAAGTGGGAGGTTGACGGCGATGAGGCGAAGCCCCCGTACATGTCTTCCGAAGTTTGGAACGGCTTGAAGACACACTGGATGGATCCGCATTCGCAGCAAGTGGCTGCTAAGTGTTCGGCTTCTCGGAACACTGTCGGTCCAGACGGTCGTCCGGCGGTGTTGCCACATACTTCGGGTCAAACGTCATTTGCGGGAAGGCGTCTTCAAATGGTATGATTTTTTTCTAATAATTTTTTTTTCCTGCTTTTGTAATTAATTAAATTTAATATTTAACCTTTTATTTTTTTCGGATGTCATTTGTTTAGGCAAACGGAGGCGAACTTCCACCGATGACTCGAGTTTTTGAGGAAACTCACAAAAAGAAAGACGGTTCTTTTGTGGATCCTCGAGCGGAGCAGATGTACAATGACGTGCAGGCACGGATCGAGGAGCGTCAAACTCAGCTCTCTCAGCAGCTATCACCTGGCGGTAGCTCGGTCCAGTCCAATGCGGTTTTGAGCACAGCCCAGATGGACGAAATATATGAAGAGGTAATAATAATCATATTAATTTTTTATGGAATTATTTCGTATTCTATTTATTAATTAGAACGTTTTTTTTAAAGGTTGCCCCGAAGAAAAAGGGCAGAGTTTTAGGGATGGGATCGATTAGAGATAGTTATGTTGCCTCGGCTTCCGCACATCGTCCGACCAACGATGCGGTTGGGTTGAGGAACGAGTTGAACACCGCCCATTCCGAGATCAATACTTTACGGGCGAAGCAAGCGGAATCCGATCAGAAGATCCTTGGATTAGGTAAGACGATCCAAGGATACGATTCTTTGTTCGAGCTTCTTGCTGTGGATAATCCCGCATTGGCGAAGGCCATGAGAGCGCAGCAAGCATCGACATCGGGACCTAGGGATGAGGATCAGGATCCGGATCTGCTCGCGAGAAAGCGAGCGGAATTGTTGCAGAGAACCGACGAAGAACTTTTTGGAGAATTTGGTATTAATTAGTATATTGTAGTTTGTATTTGGAATTATTTATAAAATAATTTTAATATTTAAATTTTAATTTGTATTTTAATTTTAATTATTTAAATTATTATTTATTAATATATATTTAAAATTATTATTTATTAATTAATATAATTCGATATATCGTCGTAAAATCGTCGTAAACAATCCATCGTAAAGTCGTCGTACACCATCCGTCGTACATTCGTCGTAAATCTTACGTCGTAAGATCGTCGTAAATAATACGTCGTAACATCGTCGTATTGATCCGTCGTATAATCGTCGTAAAACCTCAGTGGTATAATCGTCGTAAACTCGTCGTAATATTACGACGAAATTACGACGAATTTTTTACGACGGTTTTACGACGATTTATATACGTCCCAGAATTTACGACGATTTTGCGACGATTAGGGTTTAACGACGAACGGTTTACGACGAATTGGCAATCGTCGCTAAATCGTCCCAAACCCTGTTTTACATCGATTTTACATCGATTCTGTCCGTTGTAAAATGAATGTTTTCTTGTAGTGTACATTTTATGTTTGATATGTTTTCTAACCCCTTCTTGGGTTGTCTTTAACTTAAGCATTCAATTTTTTTGTGGGAAACAATCCCTTTGTGTTTTCTGAGGCTTTGACGGTTTCATCCTTAGAGCGTGCCCAAGTGTTTCTGGTCGAGTGGCATGTCGACCTGGGTGGGGTGTCACCCCACTTCCCCCGGGTTCGATCCTCCCTCGAAACAAAAATCACAATCACTTGGGAAGTCTGGTCCTGAGCTTCGGCCCATGCAGCTTACATGGTAGTCCGGTAACAGGCGATCCGGCTATCCCTAGCATTAGTCGGAAAGCATTCCAAACTCGGGACAGACGGTGTGATGGCCCTTCGGGGAGTAGTCCACTTTGTAGTACCTCAGTGCGTTCCTACCGGGGCTGACCGGATTAGCTGATAGGGTATATTAAAAAAAATGGCATTAACACAGCAAACATACTTCGCATGTGGTTCATGTGGAAACCCGATAAGTGGATAACTTAAACACCGCATCTTCCATGTATCTGATATCGAAACGTAGATGAGGTAATCCCCTACAAATTCAAATTTGAGCATCATCTATCGGGATGCCCACTCTCTCTAAAAAAGAATACCACACTCAAGTGAGAGAAATACTCACAAACTCTTACAAACACTCATATATACGTTTGCATTGGCATAATACATTTTATGTTTGATATGTTTTCTAACCCCTTCTTGGGCTGTCTTTAACTTAAGCGTTCAATTTTTTTGTGGTAAACAATCCCTTTGTGTTCTCTGAGGCTTTGACGGTTTCATCCTTAGAGCGTGCCCAAGTGCTTGTGGTCGAGTGGCATGTCAACCTGGGTGGGGTGTCACCCCACTTCCCCCGGGTTCGATCCTCCCTCGAGACAAAAATCACAATCATTTGGGAAGTATGGTCCTGAGCTTCGGCCAATGCAGTTTACATGGTAGTTCGGTAACAGGCGATCCGGCTATCCCTGGCATTAGTCGGAAAGCATTTCAAACTCGGGACAGGCGGTGTGGTGACCCTTCAGGGAGTAGTCCACTCTGTAGTACATCGGTGCGTTCCTACCGGAACTGACCAGATCAGCCGATAGGATATATAAAAAAAATGGCATTAACACAACAAACGTACTCCGCATGTGGTTCATGTGGAAACCCGATAAGTGGATAACTTAAACACTGCATGTTCCATGTATCTGATATCGAAACGTAGATGAGGTAATCCCCCTACAAATTCAAATTTGAGCATCATTTATCGGGATGCCCACTCTCTCTCAAAAAGAATACCACATTCGAGAGAAATACTCACAAACTCTTACAAACACTCATATATACGTTTGCATTGGCATAATACATTTTACGTTTGATATGTTTTCTATCCCTTTCTTGGGCTGTCTTTAACTTAAGCGTTCAATTTTTTTTGTGGGAAACAATCCCTTTGTGTTCTCCGAAGGTTTGACGGTTTCATCCTTAGAGCGTGCCCACTTATTCCCTAGCTATCGATTACCCTAACTCCAAATATCATATTGAGAATGTGAATACCAAAATTTCACTTTTTATTATTGGTTTATATATTTTATATGATCAAATACATGTGACTAAAAATTACTCTTTTGTTTTTATTAATTTTATTTCTTATTTGAAATCATAATAAGTAATTATAACTCTTATTATTTTATATGAATAGTTGACTACTCTTTTAATTATTTGACTATATATATTACTATTTTGTAATTATTTATTCAATTTAAATAATTATATATTAGATGACAAACATCTATTGTTATTGACTAAAATTTATTTTAAGGAGTATATTTAATTAGAAGATACAAAGAATAAAATTTTCAATAATGGCTTGCCAATTAAAAGTCATTAATTAATTTACGTATTTTCCATTTTAATGTTTTTCTAAACTTTCTTCTTTGACTTTTAGATATATAAAAGATACACACAAATGTTTAAACTCACATATAAAAGATACACAACAATTTAACTCTTCGAATATCATTGGGGCATTATGTGTCCGTCGATAACGCTCGTCTTCCTCATTCTATCTGTTTTTGTGATCGACCACCTTCCTGTCTCAAGCTCCACACTAAGAAACCTCTCGGAGACTCAATGGTGTGTGATATCTTTGTCCGCGACAGATGCACAAATGCAAGCTAATATTGATTGGGGGTGTAACCAAGCAAAAGTTGACTGCAGACCAATCCAACCCGGTGGAGCCTGCTTTGAACCAAATACTCTTAGAAACCATGCATCGTTTGTGATGAATGAGTATTACCAAAGTCACCACCGTACCGAAAAAGCGTGCAATTTCAGCGGTACCGGTATATTCATTATTACCGATCCAAGTTATGGTAATTGTGTGTATGTTTCTTAAGGAATAAAATAAAATAAACTTGATTGACAATTCGTAAAATGAATGATTTCGCGATTCCAAAGTTGTTCTTACAAATTATACAATTATGCTGGCTCACAAGTTATTTTTAAACATTATGTAAGTTAATGAGAAATAAAGTAATTCGTCATTCAGTTTTTAGTCAAGTAGTTAACTATTCATATCAATTAATAATTATGATTAAGAAATATAATTAATAAAAACAAAATTAAGAACAAAAAAAACTCAAATCTCTCTATAACCTTGATCATAGTGGATGCTCACGATTGAAGAGTTTTCCTGATATCTCAACCAACCTCTCATATCTTTTTTTCATAACCGAGGAAACCCAGGTTGAAACACAGACTAATTCCGGGTCTGTGAAAATCCATGTTTTCTTGCCACTTATTAGAATGTTAAAATGTTCCACATTGAAAGTTGGGACATTTCTTAACAAGTATATAAGGTTCATGGGTTAATCAATTCATTGCCAATTGGTTTTGAGTTGGATGCTTATGATTCCTAATATGGTATCAAAGTCATGTTGGTCCAACATAAGATTTCCCATAAAAACGGTTTCCCACATTCTAAGTGGCCCGTATAAATGACCCGTCTTGTTATGGTATTTCCGAGATTATTGTGCGTTGTTCCGCCCTCATCTCGAGGAGGTCTATTAGAATGTTAAAATATCCCACATTGGAAGTTGAGACATTTCTTATCAAGTATATAAGGTTCATGGGCCAATCCACTCATGGTCAATTGGTTTTGAGTTGGAAGCACATGATTCCTAATACCACTTAAGGCGTCTACAGGTTCAATCATGATTTAAATCACAGTAAAATGACTCGAACCCTGGTCCCGAACTAACAAAATGAATCCTCAACCACTAGCCCACCATGAGTTGGTTAACATCTCATATCTCAGTCTAGAAAACTTCTTTAGACGGTTGAGTTTCAGATTGCGGACATTGACTGAAGCTACCTTGCCTCCTCTTCTTTTCTATAAAATTTTATCAACTGCTTTTTTACTTTGATGAACAAACAGTTTTCCAGAGACTGATCATGTCAGGTGAAAGTAGTGACATGGGACAACTTCATCAGGTTTGAAGAAGTAATGACATGTGACTTGTGACAACTTCATCATGTTTGAAAAAGTAATTCTTATCCTGCCATAGTGCCATGTATATGAGGTCTGCTAAGTTTGCAGTTGTACGAGAAGGAGACTTCCATATATTTCATCCTCTTCTTCCAGTTCGTATTCATAGAGTTGTCATTTTCTCAGTGTCTATCGAATCATGCTCTGCTCTATCGAATCATGTTCTTAAGATTCTATTTAATCCGAGATAAGAATGATTTATTTTGTAATTGATTCAACATGGTCTCCACTCTAAGTTTTTGAAATTCTTAAATTTAGCTACAAAATGAAATTGTCGTTGTTGTATCAAGACGAGAAAGCGTTGCTAAGCTTGAGGAAATAACATAGAAAAGAAGAAAAACGATTCGTTGAAAAGTCTTAAGAATGAATTGAAGATTTGGGAAACCGCTGGCCAATTATTCTATCTAGTAAGCAAAATAAATAAATTCAGATATTAATGTAAGGGTAAGAAGCTATGAATGTGGTTGTGAGTTGTGTGGTGGTGATTAAGTCACGTTCCACTCCAAAGGAGGAAACATCCGTCAAAGAGCATCAGAAAAGTCTGAGAAACACTTGTGAAATTGCACGTCACCACTCTGATGTTGCTATTTAATATGGGCAATCTATGGTTTCATAATAATGACAAATCTATTTGATTAGAATGGTTCTGTTTCTTTGATTTTTTTTTTTCTTTTCGAGAATCACCACGTTGCAGTTCTTCTTAAGATATGTTGCCTCCTCTCTTTAAGGCTTCTTGTTCCACCAATGTTGCAAATATCCTCGGATATCATTCTAAGAACTGGTATGTGTTTTATATGTCTTAAATAAATGCTTTTTTAGATGTGTTTATTGATATTTGTTGTTTTATGTTTAGTGCATTGGCTTTTTCTCGTTAGTGATAGCGAAGCTGCAATGATTGAAGAAATCTCCAGTGATATTTTAGGTGACTGAAGCTAACTCCATCAAATGAGTTTGAGGACTTTGTCGGCATCAAAGATCATATCACAGAGGTGATATTATTGATGCATTTGGAATCCAAGGAAGTGAGGATGGTTGGGATATGGAATACGTCGAGAATTGGCAAGACTACCATTGTAAGAGCTTTATTTAGTAATATCTCTAATCAGTTCCAAAGTAGTGTTTTTATAGATAGGCCTTCAAATCGAAGAGTATGCAAGTTTATGGACGAGCCAATCCAGTTGACTATAACATGAAGTTGCCCTTGCGAATAAATTTCATGTTTGAAGCTTTGGACAAAAAGAATCTGAAGATCGGTGCAAAGGCTAAAGCACCAGAAAAATCTTATCATTATTGATGATTTGGATGATCAATACTTGCTAGATGCCTTAGCATGTAAAACCAAATGGTTTGTAAGTGGGAGTAGAATAATTGTGGTTACAACTGATAATCATTTTTGTAAAAGTCCATGAGGTTGATTCTATTTATGAAGTTGGTCCCCCATCCGATAAACTAGCTCTAGCAATGTTTTGTCGACCTGCTTTTAAGCAAGACTCTACACATGATGGTTTGATTGAGTTTACTTCTGAAGTTTTAGAACGTGTTGGTAGTCTTCCTTTGGGTCTTGACATTTTGGGTTCGTCTTTGCAGGGGTTGAACAAGGAAGATTGTTTGAATATGCTACCTAGGTTTTGAAAAAAATCTAGATGGTAAAATTGAGAATACACTAAAAGTCAGTTATGATGGGTTACTTAGAGAAGATAAAGCGATATTTTCTCATTTTGCATGTCTTTTCAATCATGTGGAAGTCAAGGACATTTAGTTATTTCTCGCAGATAGTGCGTTTTGAGACTGTTGTCCTTGACATTTTGGTATCTGCGAGAACATCGCTAGAGCTAGTTTATCGGATGGTAGACCAACCTCATAATATAATCAATCACATGAGCTTTTAAAAGATGCTTATCAGTAGTAACCACAATAATTATATTCCCACTTCCAAACCATTTGGTTTCACATGCTAAGGCATCTAGCACGTCTTGATCATCCAAATCATCAATAATGATAAGAACTTTCTAGTGCTTTATAGCCTTTATTCCATTGCACCGATCTCCATGTTCTTTTTGTCAAAAAATTCAGACATGAAATTTATTCGCAAGCGTAACTTCATATTATAGTCAACTGGATCGGCTCGTCCATAAACTTCCATACTCTTCGATATGAAGGCCTTATCTATGAAAACACTACTTTGGAATTGATTAGAGATATCAAAAAAGTAAAGCTCTTGCAATGGTAGTATTGCTGATTTCTTACGTACCCCATATCCCAGCCATCCCTTTACGCCGAAAAATGGTTTTGTCGGATAAGCCGATTAGGGTTCGATCTATTTCAGGTATTGATACACAACGACGTCATTTTTGACAATCTATTGATTTAAAAAAAACTATGCGGATACCCTAAATCTGATAAGGTAAACCCGACATGGCAAATTGAAATACATAACCCGCCTGTTTTAAGCCTTCTTTGTTTTTAGTTAAAAAAAACAGAGTAATAAGCTTAAAATTTTATCAGAGTTTAGGGTACCCACTGGATTTTTATCCAACTTTAACATCCATATTTCCATATTTCCAACCATACCATTGGTCGACAAGGGTATCTCTCTGAAAGTGTTGTGCTAACTGACTTGAGAAGCTGGCAGAAAAGAACATGATACAGATGGAACATGACGTGTTACAGAAGCAATTGTTGTATCAGTTGGAAGTAGCACAAGAAGTGATACAAAGAAGCAGTACATAGCAACTGATGACGTGGGGCTAAAGCGTGAGATGTGGGAACATGACATGTTACATATGCTAGACAGATTCGACATATATGGTATGACAGGTCAGACAGAGACATTGGAAAAAACTGACACAGGTGCTGAGGCAGTACTTGATGCAGGTACTAGTAGAGCAGATACGAAGGCATCGCTTAGTGCAAGTGATGATCAGTGATCGACACAAGATGGAAATACATTGTGGTGATCAAGAAGATTGCAGTTGGTTACATCAGAGAATGTATCAGATGATGAGTAAGTCGATGAGTCA
The DNA here is from genome assembly GCA_002933915.1 of Eutrema heterophyllum. Taxonomy (NCBI): domain Eukaryota; kingdom Viridiplantae; phylum Streptophyta; class Magnoliopsida; order Brassicales; family Brassicaceae; genus Eutrema; species Eutrema heterophyllum. The sequence continues at coordinate 157,982 of PKMM01011765.1, forward strand.
GTTAGTGAGTTTAGTCGATGAGTCAGTTGTAGTTGTTTTAGGAAACATGGACACGTGGGTCTAGAAGCCCAAGAGGATGAAGAAATCACGCGAGCTTCAGTAAACGTAGGGTTTTGACCCTTAACTATATAAACCAAGAGACGACCACATAAAGAGACGCGCATCTAGGGTTTATGATGAGATGCCCATAGGTGCGTGTGGCGTCGCCCCACCGGAGAAGATTAGTAGATCTGATCGGTGGTTATGGTCTATGGATTCTGCAGCCGTGAGAAGATGGTGGTGCACCGGTGTTGTCGGGTAGTAGTCAAGTCATGTGTGGCTTGATACTGTTTTCATAGAGTGATTGGAGTACAAGCACATCTGTGAGATGGTGTTTGTATCGGTTGTAGCCGAGCGGTAGACTTTTGATGTAAGAACCGGTGGTGGCTCTCACGTCAAGGATAGCTATGGTGAACAAAGCAGGCGATCACCCTCTCCTTGGTTTGGTTGATGGTCAAAGATGAGATGATCTAACACGCAGGCGGTCGCCCTCTCGTGTGGGATCAGAATGATGGTATGCTCATAGAACGAAGTCACGACACAGAGGTGTGATGAGTCTCTGATATGGTGAAGGCTTTGAATTTGCTTGAATCGCACAAACAAGGGTTTTCCCTCAAGGCGGCGTTTGAAGAAGAACTACGTTATTTTATTGATCAAGGTAAAAGTTGTGACTACAAAGATGCATGTGGGACTTTATTAATAGTCCTTCAGCTTGAACCTTCTAGGGTTCGACTCAAATAAACAGCAAAAGACTTTAAAACAACATGACTTGTAAAAGAAAACTACACGCAGTTTAAAGCAAAACTTAAACAAACTAAACACAAAACCCATCATTTCATTAAAGCTATAAAAGGAAAGTTTGGCCACGACTAATAAAACTAAGCTGATGATGTCGTTTGTTGTAGCACTTAGTCGTTGATCATGTTGAGATCACCTGCAAGAACAATAGGATAATTGAAAAGCTTACATTGATGCGTAGAGGCCCGAGACGATGCATGCACGTCCTTTGAAGATGAATCTGGTGCAAGTGTGTGCTTCACGTGATGAGTGTTGTAGAAGTCTTCTCTGGGATCCTCAAAGTCAGAAGAGTCTTCGTCTTCACGTTCTTGATCTTCATCAGCCTCCTTCTTATGTTCTTGCTCAACTTGGCCTTCCTCGGCTACGAGAAGCTTGTTGTGAAGCATATCCAGTGAAGCATATCCAAACCTGGACTGTCTACTAGCAAACCAGCTCGACCATTAGCTTTAAAATAGGTGATTTATCGATGAGAATTACCTCCCTTGGTGAGGTGATCGTTCTGGTCGTCTCCTAAGTCAGCAAGGTTCCTCTCGGCTACGGTGAGATTTCCCTCGGCAAGATCCTCGGCTATGATAAGGTTTCTCTCGGCAAGATTTCTCTCAGCTAATTTCTCGGTTATGGTAAGGTTTCTCTTGGCTATAGTAAGGTTCTTCTCGGCAAGATTTCCGAGTAGCCTATCTTGAATCAAACCTGTTTCTGCTCGACTAAAGGACAAGGTGCCTCGACTGTTAGTCTCAAAATGTTCACTTGGTCGAGGAATCTTACCTCCCTTAGTGTTGGATCGATCGTTTTTATTGTCTTCCAAGGGTGGCTCTTGAATTGGTTCCATCAAGCCGTTATAGCCGTGTATGACATTCAGGTCAGGCAACAAAGGATCAGTTGGGTCCAGTGAGTTGATATAGATGTGCAAGGCCTTCTTGTATCTATTCCTCAGCTGTTTGATCTTTGATCGTGTCATGGCTCCATCTTGGACCGTTGTCATGATGCTTGGTACGTCACTTGGATCGATGTCCACATCATTCCCTCCCTCTTCAGAAGGTTTTGACCCCAAAACTTGATCCCCTGCATCAAAATAAGACAAGTCAGCAACATTAAACGTGTGAGAAATGTTGTACTCACCTGGCAAGTCAAGACGGTAGGCGTTGTCGTTGATCTTGCTTAGAACTTTGAATGGTCCATCGCCTCAAGGTGAAAGCTTTAAAGCAGGCTTGTTTGGGAATCTTTATGTCTTCATGTGCAGCCACACCCAGTCTCCTGGTTCAAAGACCACTTTCTTTCTTACCTTGTCCGCGGCTTTCTTGTAGACATCGGTCTTCTTCTCAAGGTTGATTTGGTCGTCTCATATAACTTCTTAAAGAGCTCTCTACACCTTAAGCCATCTAGATTAACATGTTCTACTTGTGCTATGGGCCTTAAATCAATTGGAGACAAAGGGTTAGTACCATAAACAACCTCGAAAGGAGATAAATGGCCAAATGCCTTGCGCGGTTATAAGCAAATTCTACAAATGGTATACAATCTAACCAATTCTTCATGTTTTTACCAAGAGCTGCTCTAAGTAAAGTGGATAAGGTACGGTTTACCACTTCAGTTTGTCCATCTGTTTGTGGATGGCAAGTCGTAGAAAACAATAGCTTTGTTCCTAGCTTCCTCCACAAGGTTCTCCAAAAGTGACTCAAGAACTTCGTGTCACGGTCAGAGATGATAGTCCTTGGGATCCCATGCAAACATACCACCTCCTCGAACAACAAGTTAGCAATCTGGGTTCCATCATTTGTCTTCTCACACGGTATGAAGTGTGCCATCTTTGAAAACCGATCAACAACAACAAAGATAGAGTCTTTGTGTCTGATCTTGGGCAAACCTAAGACAAAATCCATCGAAATATCTACCCAAGGGGCGTTAGGTATGGGTAAAGGCATGTAAAGACCGTGAGTGTAGCTGCTACGGTGCTAAAGTCCTCACGAACGTCCGGTAGAAGCTAGCTAATCCATGAAAGCTTCTAACATGGCCGATTGTAGATGTGTAGGCCACTATCTAATTGCTTTAATCTTCTCCTCATCAACTTGTAGTCTCTGTTCACTTACTACAAAGCCTAAAAAGACAAGTTGATTAGTACAGAATGAGCACTTCTTAAGGTTAGCAAAGAGGCCTTCCTTTCGAAGTGATTTGAGCACTAGTTCAAGGTGTTTGATGTGATCATGTAAATTCTTGCTATATATAAGTATATCATAAAAAAAAACTACTACGAATTTACTAATGTATTCACGAAGAACCTGGTTCATCAAACGCATGAATGTGCTTTGTGCATTAGTTAGGCCGAAAGGCATAACTAACCACTCATACAAGCCTTGCTTGGTTTTGAAGGCTGTCTTCCATTCGTCTCCTTCTCGCATCCTGACTTGGTGATACCCACTCTTCAAATCAACCTTTGAAAAGACAGTGGAACCACTCAGCTCGTCAAGCATGTCGTCTAGACGTGGAATGGGATGCTGGTACTTGATGGTGATGTTGTTGATGGCTCGGCAGTCCACGCACATGCGCCATGTGCCGTCCTTCTTAGGCACCAAGAGAACAGGTACAACACAGGGGCTGAGGCTCTCTCGGATGTAGCCCTTCTCCATCAAGTCACACACTTGTTTCTATAGCTCCTTGCTCTCTTCTGGATTCATCCGATATGCGCCTTTGTTTGGCAAAGGTGAGCCTGGAACAAGATCAATATGGTGCTCTATGCCTCTTAGTGGAGGTAGACTAGGTGGAATCTCCTCGGGGAAGATGTCTTTATACTTGTCTAGCATGGCATTGATCTCTGGTGGAAGCTCTAACTCCATAGAACATGTGCTTAAACATTCTTTGTAGATCATTAGTAATATAGTGCCATTGGTACTCATGACACGGTTTAAACCACCCGTAGTAATGTATAAAGAAGATTTAGAAGACTTAGTCTCTTTGTTCATCATGCTCTGAAGTTCATGAACTTATGATGGACTTAGAGAAGCTAAGTTAAACTTACGATCCAAATGAGTAAAGCTGTAGTAGTTGGTTTTTCCATTGTGCATAGTGTCTTTGTCAAATTGCCACGGTCTGCCAAGTAAGAGATGCCCAGCTTGCATTGGCACCACATCACACAACACTTGGTCTTGATATCTTCCAACAATAAACAGGACAGTCACTTGCTCGGTCACTTTGAGCTCTGTTGCATCATTGAGCAATTGTAGCTTGTATGGTCTCGGATGCTGAGTCTTTTCAAGACTTAATCTGTCCACCATAAACTTGCTAGCCACATTAGTACATGAACCTCCATCTATAACAAGATTACATACCTTGTTTTGATAGTACATCGCGTGTGGAACAAGTTTTCTCTTTAGACTTTCTCTTTGGGTTGCACTTGGATGCTTAGTACTCGCCTTGTCACTAGTAAGTATTCACCAGTGTCAGGGTACTCTACATCCTCATTGTTATCCTCTTGTTCTTTTTCCAGTTCATCATGTGACTCGTATCCTCCATTAGAGGTGAGGATCATGACTCTCTGGTTTGGACAGTCTCGTGCATAATGTCCTCGGCCCTGACATTTGAAACAAGCAATGTCACGAGCTCTAGCTTGACTAGTACTAGAAAACCTACCTTGCTTTGGCCTTGTTGTCTTTGGGAAGTCACTGGCCTTGCTCTTGAAACGAGAATCAGTTTCAATCGCTTTACCTTTATCTATTTGCTTGCTGGTACTTGCTCGCCACAGTTGATTGTTTCTGTGGCGGCTGGACAAGGAGGTCTTCCTCTTGATTTTCTGCTTCACTTGCACAGATAGGTGCAACAGCTCGTGGAGTCCACTGTAGTTAGTCCTCTCCACCTTCCTGGCTATGCGCTCTTGCAAGCCATCAAGGCTTCTTCAGATTCTTCTAGTTCTAGGGAGTGCATCAGCTTCTCAAACTCCTCAAAGTATTCCTCTACGCTCCTTGTTCCCTGTGACAACTTACGAAAACGTTTCTGTAAGTCTTTATGATAGTGTTCAGGAACATACCTTAACCTCAAAAGGTTTTGTGGTCGGTTTTTACTCGTCGAGATTAACGAGTCCAAAAACCGAAGACATCAAATAAGAGGAAGAATCACCCGAGCTGCAACAACCTCGCATGTGCTACCCGCTACCTCGCCCTAGCAATCCTATCTTCTGAAGGATAACGCCGAGTCAAGAGTGAAGCAACATCACCTCTACAACCGCTAATGGGCCGAGACAAAGATCTCCATGTCAACTCTTTTGGGCCGAGCCAAAGGCCCAGATTATCGGTTGCCCTAAGCCAAGTCGGCTGCCGCTCAGAGCAATAAAATACCATCTTTGGATCTCTTACTATGTTTTTCAAGAAACTTATGTTCCCTCTAAAAGTCTCGACAAAAGATTGATTGTGTGAGTTTCAGCTCTCACAGTTAGGCGCCGTCTGTGGGGAATTTGAAGTTATATCTCTCATAACACCAGAATCAAGATCTGTAGAGATGTCAGGAGAACAATAGATAACTGGTGACGACGTGAACAACAACAATGGTCGCGCATCTGGAGGCGGCGAAAATGGAAACGCAACAAGAGTCGAACCCAACGACAATCCTCCTGTTACAACGGAGATAGCCTCGGCGCCTCTAGTCGAATTGAAGAACATGCTTACCTCGTTGCTAAAGAAGGTGGATGAGCATAACAAGACAAACAAAACCCTATCGCATAGGGTCGAAACATTGGCTTCGGAAGGTCAGACCAGAGATATGCATTCAGGATACCTTAGTTCGGGACTCCACCCAAGGATGCTTCAAAGGAGGCTCGGTCTCAACCCGACAACACTCAACTTCTCAACGCCCAGAGCAACCACGGTAGACAGAGGACTGCCACCGGCAAACCCATCTGACGAGGTGCCACCCTTGGCGACGAGGCCACTCTTATTCAATCCACTTCGGTCAAATCAAAGAATGGAGCAACAAATCGCTGAGCCCGTAGGAGCACATCTTGAAACGGAAACTGCCAACGATGGAGCAGTCTGAAGCGGAGGAATCAACACTTCGGGCCGAATCACAAGCAATGAACTCGCCTCGGCGCTAGAAGGGATGAGACCCGCATGAGACATCCCTAGCATCAGCCGGCTCGGCAACAATCTGACGGAGGAGGAAGAAAACCAACGTGCTGAAGAAACAAGATCAAACAAAACCAGCACGGGCCGATGGAGACGAGCCGAGCCCAAATAATGGAATTAAACGAGATCAAAGCTTCTTTAGCCCGAAACAACGCCGAGATGTTGACTATACGTTCGAAGGTACATCATGCAATCAGCGTGGCACCCGAGATTGATCGGATGCTTGAAGAAACACAAAGAACACCCTTCATAGCTCGGATCACCGAGGCGATCGTATATGACCCCGGCAAAGTCAGAATCCCATTTTACGACAGAACAACCGACCCGAAGGCCCACATCACCGCCTTCCGAATAGCAATGGGGTGATCTAAGCTCAAAGACAACGAGAAGGACGCATGATTCTGCCTCCTGTTCATCGAACATATAAAGGGAGTTGCCCTTGACTGGTTAGCAAGGTTGGAAAGAAATTTGATTGACTATTTTTAGCAACTATCTTCCGAGTTCTTGAAGCAATACTCCGTATTCATGGAACGAGAGACAACTGACGCTGACCTGTGGACCATGGTACAAGCACCAGTGGCCCCATTCCCGTCGAACCCTTGGAGAAATACCCAGAATGGAGCCCACAATTACCAAGTAGGAGCAGGACGTGGCAAGGCACCATGGAATACATGGACGAGGAACTCCAACAACTTTGATGAAAAGGCCTACAACACCATCAGTGCTACGGGCATCTCACAGCAAACTGTTGAAGCTTAGGGGCAAAGTTGGCAGCTAAGTTCATGGCGGGGGAGCTCGGGAATACAGTGACCCTCAAGGTTTTCCAATGAGAAGATGAAAACCAGAACAAGCCGAGCCGAGGTACCTTGGCAGAACAAAACCAGGTAGACATCCCGAAGCGAGGTCGAAGAAACGAGGAAGAAGCACCATCGGCGCCTCGGAGAAGGATAAACATGATAATGGGAGGACCACGGTATTGCGCTGACACAGTTTCATCGATCAAAGCTTATCAGCGCCAAACCGAAACTAGCGCCAATTGGTCTGAACCACCTAACCTCCCAAATGTCACAATCTCTTTCGCCGAAGCAGAATCAATCGGCATTGACAAGCCGCATAACGACTCTTTCATTATCGAGCTGGCTATCAGAGATCACGACGTGGCAAGGATACTGATCGATACAGGAAGCTCGGTCGACGTTATTTTCCAAGACAATCTAAGCCAAATGGACATCACGCTAATGAAAATAGTGGCCGACCTGAACCCCTAACCGGATTTAATGGCGATACAACGATGACCCTAGGAACGATCAGGCTCCCCGTACATGCGAAAGGCTTGACAAAGATCATGGAGTTCTCTGTTGCGGACCACTCAGCAATATACAACGTTATCATGGGTACCCTGTGGATAAACTCCATGCGAGCTATTCCCTTCACTCATCACCTCTGCATCAAGTTCCCGACCCCCGATGGAATCAAAACTATATGGGTCATCCAGAAAGAATCTCGGTTATGTTTCCTCGCTGAGCACAAGCTTCGTAGCCCGGTGACAAATGCAAAAGCGAACACAAAGAAGCCAAAGACAGATCAGGATACTAAGAAGGACCTATCCAAACACTTATAGCAATTATAGATCACATATGCTCGCGAGGAAGAAGCCGAGCCGACCTGCGAGCCCATGACCTCGGTGTGCATTGACGATGATTACCCTGAACGGTGCGTCGAGATCGGAGCCACACTAAACGTGTCCATCCGCAGCAAATTGATCTCTTTCTTGAAGGATAACGTACATACATTCGCTTGGACTGCAGAGGATATGCCAGGGATTAGCATCGACATTGCCCGCCACGAGCTCAATGTGGATCCCGTTTTCAAACCCGTCAAGCAAAAGAGAAGGAAGCTGGGCCCAGAGCGAGTTAAGGCCATAAATGACGAGGTAGAAAAACTGCTGAAGATCGGTTCCATTGTCGAAGCAAAGTACCCTGATTGGCTTACCAACCCTCTTGTGGTGAAGAAAACGAACGGCAAATGGCAAGTGTGCGTAGACTTTACCGACCTAAACAAGGCATGCCCCAAAGAGAGTTTTCCGTTACCTCATATCGACAGACTTATCGAAGCAACTGCCGGCAATAAACTCTTGTCGTTCATGGATGCGTTCTCTGGTTCAAATAAAATCCTGATGAACCCCGACGACAGAGAAAAAACCGCATTCACCACGGATCGCGAGATCTACTGCTATAAAGTGATGTCGTTCGGACTCAAAAACGCAGGGGCAACGTATCAGAGGCTGGTCAACAAAATGTTCGCGGAACAGCTCGGCAAAACAATGGAGGTCTATATCGATGATATGTTAGTCAAATTGCTTGACGAGGAAAATCACGTTGAACATTTGCTAGGTTGTTTCCGACAACTGAATTTGCATAACATGAAATTGAACCCGACAAAATGCATGTTCGCTGTGACATCGGGGGAGTTCCTCGGATACCTCGTCACTCACCGAGGTATCGAGGCGAACCCGTAGCAAAAAAACGCGTTGATCGAGATGGCATCGCCGAAGACGAAGTGTGAGGTCCAACGTCTGACGGGGCGCGTCGCCGCCCTAAATCGCTTCATTTCACGATCTACCGACAAATGCATGCCGTTCTACGACACCTTACGAGGCAAGAAAAATTTTGAATGGACGGATCGATGCGAAGACGCCTTTCAATACCTGAAGCGATACTTAGCCAGGCCACCTATCCTTGCCAAACCAATCGAGGGCGAGCCCTTATTCCTTTACATTGTCGTATCAACAACAGCGGTCAGTGGAGTGCTCGTTAGGGAGGAGCGAGGAGAGCAGAGGCCAATTTTCTACGTCAGCCAGACTTTGACCGACGCAGAGACCAGATACCCGCAGATGGAAAAATTGGCACTCGCAGTAGTTATGTTTGCTCGGAAATTACGACCTTACTTTCAATCGCATTCTATTATAGTGCTAGCCAATATCCCTTTGCGAACTATTTTACACAGTCCGAGCCAATCAGGGAGACTAGCGAAATATGCCGTCGAACTCAGTGAATATGACATCGAGTATCGGAACAGAACCTGTGCGAAATCTCAGGTACTCGCAGAATTCATAGTCGAGCTCCCAGCCGAAGAAACCGAAGAACCGACGCACAACTCCACATGTATACTTCATGTCGATGGCTCGTCCTCAAAGCAAGGGTCCGTAGTAGCAATTCGCCTGACATCCCCGATCGGCGCAGTCTTAGAGCAGTCATTCCAACTAACGTTCCCAGCTTCCAATAACGAAGCGGAATATGAAGCTTTAGTCGCCGGTTTAAAACTTGCTCACGAGATAAAAATACCAAACTTAAGCACATTCTGCGACTCTCAGCTGGTGGCGAACCAGTTCAATGGACAATACAAAGCTAGAGACGAGAGGATGGAAGCCTACCTAAAGATTGTCCAGGAATTGGCCAAGCAATTCAACAAGTTCAAACTCACCTGAATCCCTCGCGGTGAGAACACTCAAGCCGATGCCCTAGCTGCCCTAGCGTCAACTTCGCACCCTGGTCTAAAACGAGTAAATTCCGTCGAGTTCATCGAGAATCCGAGCATCAATCCACCAGACGTCGTCAACGCAATTGACGCACAAGACGTACATGTCGAGAACGAGGCGGTCGATATGGACGTAGACGTGCAACACGAGGGGGAGTATGGCTGTGACAAAGAATGGATGGGGCCTATCCGCGCTTACGTCATGGATGGAGAGGTGCCACCAGGCAAGTGGGCTGCCCGAAAACTCAAAGCTCAAGCAGCCTGTCAAAGGATCGCATGCAAGAAAAGTAATGGAGGAAATCCATAGCGGTTCATGCGGCAACCATTCTAGTGGAAGAGCTCTCGCGATCAAAATCAAACGACACGGCTATTACTAGCCAACTATGGTGAAGTGCAAGAAATGTCAACGACATGCCCCAATGATTCACCAACCCACTGAGTTGTTGTCGTCAATCTCCTCACCCTACCCATTCATGAGATGGTCTATGGTCATCATCGGCCCGCTCCACCGATCTAAGCAAAAAAGATTTATTTTAGTCTTGACAGATTTCTTCTCCAAATGGATCGAAGCAGACTCTTACGCTAACATCAAGGATGTCTAGGTCGAACACTTCGTCTGGAAGAATATCATATGTCGACACTGAGTTCCGTACGAAATCGTCACAGGAAACGGCTCTCAATTTATCTCAACTAGGTTCGAGGCATTCTGCGAGAAATGGAAGATACGATTGAACAAGTCAACGCCATGTAACCCGCAAGGTAAAGGACATGCGGAGGCAGCCAACAAAACCGTCCTCGACGGCTTGAAAAAATGTCTCGACGAGAAAAAGGGTCGATGGGCCGACGAACTAGAACGCGTGATGTGGTCCTACCGAACTACCCCGCGACGCGCCACAGGCGAGACACCTTTCACCCTCGTCTATGGAACAGAGTGCGTAATTCCTCCCGAGGTCAAAATTCTGAGAATATGACACAGACTCCTACCCGGACAAGAGGGACTCAATCACTTGATGCTCCTCGATGAACTGGACTTAGTGAACGAATGACGCGACCAAGCCCTTATCCGTATAGAGAACAACCAGCAAGCAACGGCCAAATACTACAACTCAAACGTTCGGAGTAGAAGATTCAGCGAAGGCGACCTGGTCCTTCGCAAATTTTTTCAGAACACAGCAGAACGCAATGCAGGTAATCTCGGAGCTAACTGGGAAGGACCTTACAAAGTCACTAAAGTAGTCCAACCATGAGTACACGAGCTCGCCAACATGTCTGACGTTCCTATCCCAAGATCATGAAACGCAATGCACCTCAAAAAGTACTATCACTAAAACCACCACGTCCCAAAAATGAACTACGAGACGGCTTGATCCCTGAAAAGGGTACGTAGGCAACCAATCTTCGGAAAGGTTCAGCTGTCCCCCCCCCCCTCTCAAACGGGGGGGAGTGGATACGTATACACATATACTCCAATCTTTTCTAAACGCGACTTTTCGCACTAAGTTTTTATCAATACATATTACGTTTGCACCCATCATTCTCGTCTGTTGCTGGCCCTAACAACACGCGCATACATCCTTTTCGGATCTCAACCCACATCCTATTAAGGATCATGGTTCTTTTACAATCCACCAAGGATTAAAACGCGCTATATAAATCCGAGGCAGGTCCAAATTTAAACAACTGACATAAAACCGACAACTCGTCATTAAATTTCTTAAGCAAAAACAACATCCATTATAAAGCGGATATAACATTTGATACAAGTACAAATCTAACGACATTTTACAACAAAAAATAAAAAGATGGCACTACATAGGACGATTCACTTCGCCATCCACAATCGTGAGGTCGGCAATCCCATACAAGCGCTCGTTGGACCCCGCAGGATTAGTAATACCGATGCTAGCTGCGGTGAGATCAATTGGATTATTCTTGAGGAGAGTAGCCACATAATCCACTAAAACAGGGGAAACACCAACCATTCCTTCAAGCAGGAGGCGATCTTAGCGGAATCATCATCCGCTCCAACCAAGTCAGCTCTCCAGCTTATCAATTTCTCCGCCTCGGCTTCCAAGGTCGAGGGATTGTCCTTTCAAAGAATGTCCAAGAGCTCCAAGTTGTTGTTAGTCTTGGCCAAATCAAGCTCTTTACCCGTGAAGTTTTCCAGCTGGTCCATACTCAACTTAATTCTATCAACCCGCTCTTGAAATTCCCGAGCTGACTCTCGCCTCGTTTCCTTCCGAGCTTTCTTGACATTGGAGTCATGACGAGCATCCTTTGCCTTGAGCTGGCTCTTTATCAAAGTTACAGCAGCCCTCAGTTGCATTCTCTCCTCGTTCAAACAAAGTGCGTAACCAGTCGCCCTAACTGATTTCTCCTTCAGGGCTGTCTTCTCCTTCTCGAGACCTAGAACTTTAGCCAAAGCAAAGGCAAGTCTTTTCTCCGCCTCGTCACGTTTGCTTTTCAACGCCGGAGCATTTCCTCTCGCATCCTCAACGAGCTGTTTATCTCGGCAATCCCCCGACTCGTAAGCAGCAACCAACTTGCTGATAGAAGCAATGCACTGCAAAACACAAACGATATAAAAGGAAAGAAGGGGCAAAACCTTTTAAATTTTGAGTTGTAAAATTAGCTCGTACCCGAACACCACGCAGCGACATATCAGCGTATGCCTTGTCATTGATCAGGACACCTAGGGGAGGGAGACGAACCTCAGGTCCACTGATATGTGCGAGGATAGCAGCCGACCCAGCAGCATCGTTAACGATCGTCTTAGAGAGTAAGAAATCAGCAGAAGCAGAAGTGTACGTTTTCTTTTTCTTCGCAGTTTCACTTCGACCACCACCTTGTGCGGGACGCTTCTGACTCCGCTTATTGGTATGTTTCGTCAAAGCCGAAGCAAAAGGTCGAGACATAAGATTCCTCTCTCCATCATTCGAGGCATCGACCTCGGGAGATTTCACATGATTTATCTCGGCACCATCACATGCGGCTGCCAAGGCAACAATCATTCTAAGAACAGGAAGAGTCGCCTCAGGAGTTATCATTACGATTCCTCCAGCAACTCGCCTCGCTGCTTCCCTTACCTCTCTCGCCTTCTTATCACAGGCGAATATTTTGTCCATAATTGTCGCTCTCAAATCCTCCGAAGACGAATGATCCGAACTGACTAAGGCACCACTAATAAGAGCTCGGGCTCTCTCAACCCTCTCAAGCGAGAAGTAATTTCCCCAATGAACCTTCCTCGCCTTCAATGCGTCAAATACTTCGTTTAGATTGGACGGAACTGGAGGAATGAAGTCACGATCTACAAAAATAAAGAAGATCGGAAAACCCAAACCAAATAATGAACCGAACCAAAATCTACGGGTCAGCTACCAATCGGTCCCCAATTTGTCTTGACTAAGTGAAGACAGTCGCTGTCAATGGATGCCTCGGAGATACGAACGAAGAATAAATGATCCTCCCAACTACTGTCTTTGCTCGGAAATCCTGTAATGACTCTTCTCGTCTTCTTATAGCCAATATAGAATTTGGTAGACGTGGATTTAGGAACTTTTTGGATATCCAACAGGTTTTGGAGATGATCAACAATCACTTCAACGTCGCATTCGTAGCCGCGAATTAGAATCCCTACGAGGTGACCAAGCCCCCGAACTTTGATTTGAGCTAAATCAAGGCCGTGATGCCATAAATAGCAAAGGATCACCTCAAGGATCGGATACCAAAGAAAACATAAGTTGAAAAAGGCATCATAAACAGTGAAGCAATCTGGAGGAGGATTATCGGCCCGATCGGACGGTTCGAGGAGTCCGAATTCGACATCCTCGGATACATTGAACCGTGTTCGTAGTTCGTCCAAAGACGTCACGGTGGAAAGCGTAGAACCGGGAGGAACGGCTCGTTTCGTTTTAGGTCTCCTCGCAGATTTTCGCTTCGGTGGATCCGGTTGATACATGCTCATCAGGCGATCTATCTCTGCCCTCACCTCGTTGGGATACCAAAGGAAGTCCTCATCCTCAATCTTTATCTCCTCAGACATCACCACATCGTCAGGCCCATCAACGGAGTGAACCAACCCTTCAAAGGGGACGACGTCCAGACATTGATTGGTGGTTTCTTGAATCTCCGGAAGGGGAGGATTCGCCTCGGGAAAACTATTAACCTCGGGCGACACGTCACCCTCAACATCGGTCCCTGTGGCCGAAGCACATGGAGCATATTCCTCGCCTGCTTTAGTCGATTTATTCGCTTCAATGCTCGAAGTGGAGTCATGGATGGTCAGAATACGACTGGTCGAACCGACCGAGCCATTTATTACATCGCAATCTGACATATTACCTCGAAAATAATAAATTAAGAAGGAAAGGAGAGAGAAGAGGGCTACCTGAATTTTGGAAGTTTTGGAGTGGAGAGAAGAAATGGAGAGATATCTTGTCTTTTATAGGCTATCCGCGCGTGGGCGCACGTGACCTCGGAAACCAACATGAATCGTTACAACTTTCGAGATATTTAAAGCAGAGCGCGTGAGAACGAATAGATGCAACGACTGTAGAGGATCTTTTAAGCAAAGATGACACGAGACGACGAAACGTATCAAACTATTTTCCAGAAAATGTTATCGCAAAAGGAGGTCGTCTTTGAAATCATGGCTCGGCTTTGTTTCAATTCGTTGGTTAATCTCGACCTTGATAACTCTTACCTCGTCACAATCACTCCTGACTCTGACGAGCTGGGGGGCAAACTGTTGGGGTCGGTTTTTACCCGTCGAGATTAACGAGTCCAAAAACCGAAGACATTAAATAAAAGGAAGATCTCCATGATAACTCTTTTGGGCCGAGCCAAATGCCCATATTATCGGTTGCCCTAAGCTAAGTCGGCGGCCGCTCAGATTAAAAAGGAGATATTCCTTTCTCATCACCGAGATTCTCGCCAATGCAAACCTATATAAATAGTACTCATAATCAACTTTGGAACACCATCGAAAAACCCTAGCAACTTACTCATGTACTCATACGCTTTCTTACAGCAATAAAATACCATCTTTGGATCTCTTACTATGTTTTTCAAGAAACTTTTGTTCCCTCTAAAAGTCTCGACAAAATATTGATTGTGTGAGTTTCAGCTCTCAGAAAAGGTATTTCATGCTGTGCCACGTTTCAATAGGACTAAAGACTTGACGTCTCCTCTCAGCTACGGTTCTGTCCCAGCATGCCAAAGCATTTTCAGTGAGTTGAGCTGCGGCTAAGGCCACCTTCATGTGCTTTCCATAGCCATAAGATTCAAAAATGTATTCCAAACGCTTTTCCCAATCTAGGTAGACCTCCGGGTTTGATTTCCCTGCAAAAGTAGGAGGCGTCAAATTCATGTCATTGTTAACTTCTCTACGCTCACCTCTTGGTCTGTTTCCTTGCAAGGGATCTTGTCTCCTCTGGTTCCTTCGCCTCACAGGGTCAGGTGGGAGATCTTCCTCCAACTCAGGCATGCCATCGGAGTCAAACTCTTCGGACTCAGCATTGTTGTTGGCTGGAGTATTCCTTCTTGCCGGTGGAAGGTTCCTCTCGGCTGCTCTCAGCTGCTAAGCCTGCCAAGACGCTCTCTTGCATCTCTCATGTCTTCTCTCATGGCAGTGATCGCTGTCATTATGTCTTGCAACTGGACGTTGTTGTTTGCCTCTTCTCCCATGTTTTACAACCAGTTGATTCTTGCAAGCTCACAAAAACAACAAACTGTCAAAAGCAACGAGTGTAACAAAGTTTAAAAATCGAACAGAAGTGAAACAAGCTACGAAACCTTCTAATAAAATTACTAGAGGGTCTAACAACAGTCTCAAAACAATTCGCAGCAACAAAAGAATTAAAGGACAAGTTCTAAAAAAAAAAAAAAAAAAATTTTTTTAAACTCTAACAAGCGCAAAATTTCCTTTTTTTTTTTTTGATTTGCGTAATTGAAACTAAACGAAGCTAAACACGAATGAACTAATCTTTTTTTTTGCTTTTCTTAATCAAAACGGAACTACAAACCCTAGATATTTTTTTTGTGTTTTCTTTTCTTAGACTAATCGAAACTAACAACCTACGCGAATACAAAACAAAAAGGAATAAAGAGTGTAAGGTAAGATAACCAAAGGCAGAACCTTTGGCTCTGATACCAAAGATGATGTAAGAACCGGTGGTGGCTCTCACGTCAAGGATAGCTACGGTGAACAAGGCAGGCGGTCGCCCTCTCCTTGGTTCGATTGATGGTCGAAGATGAGATGATCTAACACGCAGGCGGTCGCCCTCTCGTGTGGGATCAGAATGATGATATGCTGATGGAACGAAGTCATGACACAGAGGTGTGATGAGTCTCTGATACGGTGAAGGCTCTGAGCTTGCTTGAATCGCACAAACAAACAAAGAACAAGGGTTTTCTCTCAAGGCGGCGCTTGAAGAAGAACTGCGTTATTTTATTGATCAATGTAAAAGTTGTGACTACAAAGCTGCGTGTGAGACTTTTTTAATAGTCCTTCAGCTTGAACCTTCTAGGGTTCGCCTCAAAGAAACAGCAAAAGACTATAAAACAACAGGACTTGTAAAAGAAAACGACACGCAGTCTAAAGCAAAACGTAAACAAACTAAACACAAAACCCATCGTTTCATTAAAGCTATTAAAGGAAAGTTTGGCCGCGACTAATAAAACTAAGCTGATGATGTCGTTTTGTTGTAGCACTTAGTCGCTGAACATGTTGAGATCACCTGCAAGAACAATAGAATAATTGAAAAGCTTACATTGATGCGTAGAGGCTCGAGACGATGCATGTACGTCATTTGAAGATGAATCTGGTGCAAGTGTGTTCTTCACGTGTGAGTGTTGTAGAAGTCTTCTCTGGGATCCTCAAAGTCAGAAGAGTCTTCGTCTTCACGTTCTTGATCTTCATCAGCCTCCTTCTTCTGTTCTTGCTCAACTTGGCCTTCCTCGGCTACGAGAAGCATGTTGTGAAGCAAATCTAAACATGGGCTGTCTACTAGCAAACCAGCTCGACCATTAGCTTTAAAATAGGTGATTTATCGATGATAATTACCTCCCTTGGCGAGGTGATTGTTATGGTCGTCTCCTAAGTCAGCAAGGTTCCTCTCGGCTACAGTGAGATTTCCCTCGGCAAGATCCTCGGCTATGGTAAGGTTTCTCTCGACAAGATTTCTCTCGGCTATGGTAAGGTTTCTCTCGGCTACGGTAAGGTTCTTCTCGGCAAGATTTCCGAGTAGCCTATCTTGAATCAAACCTGTTTCTGCTCGACCAAAGGACAAGGTGCCTCGACTGTTAGTCTCAAAATGTTCACTTGGTCGAGGAATCTTACCTCCCTTAGTGTTGGATCGATCGTTTTGATTGTCTTCCAAAGGTGGCTCTTGAATTGGTTCCATAAGCCGTTATAGCCGTGTATGACATTCAGGTCATGCAACAAAGGATCAGTTGGATCCAGTGAGTTGACATAGATGTGAAAGGCCTCCTTGTATCTATTCCTCAGCTATTTGATCTTTGATCGTGTCATGGCTCCATCTTGGACCGTTTCCATGATGCTTGGTACGTCACTTGGTTCGATGTCCACATCAACTTTGTAGAGATACCTTGTCCACAGTTCGTCCAGCTAGAAAAGAATGGTAAGCATTGTAGTGCTGGATACCATACGCAATTGTAAGTTGTAATCTAGTTCTAGTGGATTTGTTTTGGACTAGGTTCGGGAATGTAGGGAAACCAAACCTCGTTAAAAAACTATATGTGTTATTTACTTTATGCTCGTATGTATGTTAAAACACATAGATCTAGCCACAATATGGACTTTCAATTGGTATCAGAGCGGGGCTCGATAGAGATTCGTTCTTATTTTCGGGTATGATTCTAGATTTGTGGCTAGTGGAGAAAATTGAGGCAATTGAGATTCCTTCTTAACCAATCGTGAAGGCAAGGAGACGGCTCTGTTGAGCAATGAAGATCCCACTGTGAATCATGGTGTGAAATTGCTTATGGTTGATGTTGATGTCGTGAGAAGAGAAGAAGCCTTCGGGGGAGAAGAAGCTTGTAAATTGGGCTAAAATTAGGGCACAGAGGAGTTAATAACAAGATGGGCTAAGTAAATTTGTTTGAGTTTGGGCCCAATCAGACATTAAGCCATGGTGTGTTAAAGCCCATATGATTAATGGCAATCACAGCCAATCGCAAGCTCCAGAGGTCTCACGGTGGAGAAGCTTGCTCTTTAATGTCGATCTCTGATTCAGAAAATTGGATATCATCGGATAAAGTGGTAATGGTCTTGAGCTCTTTGTGCTACCTGAAAGAATGGCAACGGTAGAAATATCACTGGAGAACATAGTCTCTGGTTGGAATTGCTTTATTGACGTCCTTGGTGCTATTGAAAAAGAAGACAACACAAAGCTGTGAGTCTCAAAGTTCAGAAGAGTGAATGGAGGTGGTTTCATTTTCTGGGTTTCCGAATTTCAACAAGAGGAAGATGAAGATTTGAGAATGATATCTACAGTGGCGCTGCAGTTTAAGAACATATTTTTGGGATTGATACACGTCTTCACAGAAGGATTCATGATCATATCAGTCGAAGCGAGTCAACGAAGGTCGATTGAAGAAGCTCAAGACATGCAGCGAATCTCCTGTATTTGCATCTAGCCTCTGTCACTACCAATAAAAGGTGTAGAGATCCGCCAGGCTCAACAACAGAAGAGTTAATTGCTGTGATTTCTGAATTTGATGTTTCACAAAATCTAATAGTTGTGTGATTTATTAAGGAGAAGCCAGACGATTTCAGAAATCCAAATCATATTCTCTTGGCATTGTGAATTGGAAATTTAGCTTCAAATTAACTCATCTGCGATGACGCAATTCATAGAGCCAGAGGTTGGAATAGTGAGCTCTTTCAGTCGACAGAGAGAATCGAAGCGAGTCAATTACCTGAACCTGCAAGCTTGAGATCGGAAAAGCTTATTCATCCACAGATTCCGCAATTGACAGAGAAAACAAATTGGGAATCAGGTACTTCAATATTTCAACGGTGAAGGACTTGAGTTACTATGAGCAGAAAATTGTTGTGACAATAGTGAAAATGCACCTCTGCATTAGTATGCATAGCCTGTGTATATAGTATTTCTCCGCAAGTTCTTTTTGGCCAGAGAAAGATCAATTTCCTTTCTTCAAAGGACAGAGAGGTGCCAAGTGAAAGGGATCTACTCACTTTAAAGAAGACATAAGTTAATGATAAGTCAAAGATGTCTGTGAAGGTTATGGTTTGATAATCCATTGGGTCTGATCAATACTCTGTAGGGAAAGAAGCTCTGCTATCACCATTTAGTGGAAGGTACAAAGCTGCTGTAATAAATCAGAGATAGAAGCTATTCAAGTCGCTGACAGAAAAAGAGATCGAATGTTTATTTGCATTGCCAACCTCGCAAGCTCCTGCAGAAAAAACTTGCAAGCGTTAGATCGAAAAACTTGGGCGTCGATTGACTTCACAGGCGAAAGAGAAAATCATAACAGGTTCAGCGGTTTCAATGATGAAGATGGGGCTCTCTTGTATGTGTAATCAAAAGAGTTCTGGAGAAAGATGCACAAGTTTGGCAATAAAAGAATTTGTATGTGAATATCAGATGAGTAAGAAAGGTCCTTTGTGAAGAGAAGAAGCTCACGGAGTCACCGGAGGCAGAAGCGGAGACAAAGCAGAATCGTATTTGATGTCGCTCTGGAATATTGGTAGCGCTGATTACCGCCATAGAGAGACGACGTCTTAGGTGGTCGAGAAGAGCAGAGGACAAAAGTCAAAGACTTGGAGGAGGAGAGTGTTTGTTGCAGAGTCTTGACTTGGAGGAGGAGAGTGTTTGTTGCAGAGTCTTGACTTGGAGGAGGAGACAATAGCTGTTGTTGCTGCTTCTCTCGATGGTGTTGTATGATTAAAGGAGTTTGCCTTATGATTGGATTCTAAAAACCAGTGGCTAAGATTATAAAAGTCATTGAAATCGATGCTGGAGTTTTGGTTTTGCAGAAGCACGAAAGAGAGTGGCTGGAGCTTCATGGAAAAATGCTACGGCTCTTTGTTCTTGGTCTGATAAGGTGAAATCATGGACATCTTGGCTCAGCTATTAGTCTATGAGTATGAATTGGAGAAGCACGCTTTATTGTCGTCAGGAACACTATAATGGAGAAGAAGAAGTGACCTCAATCCACTCCTCTGATCTGGAATTTTATTTAGGAGACGATGGGTACAGAGACTACGTTACACAAGTGCAGTCGTGAATTCTGGAAGTATGAGAAGAAGTAGTAAGCGATTGAGGATTTCATGAAAGGTGTAGAGATTCTGGCTAGTTGCATTTGAGTTGTATATGTGCTTTAAGATTGACAGGTGTCTATGGTGAAGTCACAAGCTCTGGAAATTCTAAACAGGAGGAGTAGCAATTTCTGCAACATAGCAAACGAGATTCACGAGGTCAGCGATGTCTCTGAAGAAGACGACAAAAGTTTAGATCAGTTAAGGCAACAGTTGAAGATTTCCTGAAAGAGAAGTGAGGCTGGCTGGAGGTGGTGCAGAGATCAAAGGAAAGAATATCAATGTGAGAGAGCTCTTTAACATTGTTCTTAGAAGATAGTGATCTCAATCTACATTAGAAGACAAGGATTCATCTTCTCAGGTCCGACTTTAGTATTGAGAAAATACAAAATCAGAGGTAGAATAGATCGATGTTGTATGAACTGTTTCAAGAGTGAACAGAAAATTCATCTGGTTTTAGTCGATACCATGAAGAAATCGAAAGGAAACAAGGTTCGATGTTGGAGGAAAATCAGAAGATTTGGTGATCATCAGAAAGAAACTACAGGTTTTTGATTATCAGAAAGAAGAATACGGAGGTGTTGAGTCTATTGAATAATCTCCAATAGAAATTGTTCGTGCATCAGTATAGTCAATGTTCTTGGCTCAATTTCAGAATCATTAGTGTTGCATAAGTGAGAAGAACTAGAGTTGACAACAGATAGAGTAAGCATGTGATGAACGTCATTGGCAATGATGTCAAATCAAAGGGTTTGTGGTTCTATGACTCCGCGTTTTTTTTCTTTTGGAGTCAAGAAATCAAAATTTACAGCAACGGTAGCTGTGATCGGGAGCTGAAAACAAATAAAAAAATAGAGAAGCTTTTGAGGATTTGAGATGTTGAAGCATCATCAAAAAACTGGGTTCACTCACCGTGGGAAAGATAAATGAAGAAAACGTAGAGGTCATGCTTTCGTGGGTTGGTTTGTTGCTCTGAAATTTTTATTGGGCTTTATATTTTTAATGGGCCAAGGAATAAATCAGACCCAATGTGTGAAAAAGAAAACTTGTTTGAGGAGAGTTAAGCAACGACGGTGAAGATATGGAGAAGAAGAAAAGTATACAAGGCTGAAGCAATGAATTATGTTTGATCGTTGTTTATAAATTGATGGGAGAAAGGCTTGAAATCAACACTCAATCATTGTCTGTCTGAGTCAAATCTTGGAGACAATTGTTTGCTTCCGTGACGTCTAGAAAGTTTGAGGTTGAGCTTTGTGGAACAAGTGAAAGAATAGAAACTCTATTGAAGGGCATCTTCTATGTGTCTGCAAATTGGAGTGTATTGTTAAGACACGGGGGATGCTGGACTTGAGATTGAGCTAAATAGACAAAAGGGTGTACAAGTCAACGAGAACTTGAGAGAAAATCAAGAAGAAAGAGCGGGAAATCCAGAGTTCTCATCTCCCGTGGAGTTCACGACCATGTTAACCGAAAATAGAAGCAGTCACCGGAGAATCAAAGGATTTTGATCTGAAATCGAGGAAGAGAAAGACTAAGGGGAAGATGGAGTCTTGAGTTCTGGGACGACTGCAAGAGAGGATAAAAACGTGAATTTTAGGGCTTATGTCGGTGAATTTTAATTACATTAGCGTGATTGATTCAAGGTGCAGGAAATGTATTATCTCAAGTGGCAGAAGAATTGAGGCATCCTATCAACGCTTGGATGGGAGGTTAAGAAGTGATTGAGATATGTGATAACAGCACTTTTGCAAGTTGGTAATCAATTGCTCAAACATGTCATTTGCAGTACTTAAAGATCAATCCAGGGAGGCACGAGAACAAACACACCGAGAATACAAGACACTATCTAATCTAAACGAATATTTGGTTCTTGGTTTTTGATCGAACAAATTGAAACATATAAAAAACAGAGAAATAAACAAGACGGTTTAATTAAAGACAATACTAAAAACGAATCATAGGATGAAGTATACGATTGGAGGTAATCTTAGAGCTTCACAATGATGTCAATATACTCAAGTAATGATAACCCTTAGACTATGATCATTAAACTAGACTAACCCAATTCTTTGGAATTAGTCACTTTGCAAATTACTAAATCAAGAACAAATTCTCATTTGTGATTTAATAACTTCCAAGCATTAAAAACAAGATCATTTGGTTAATTAACACCTTAGACAACTATTTCCATATGCTAAGAATGTAAAATCCCTTGATTAGTTCATAGGGGAATTTCATCGAATACCTTCTGGGCGTGAAATTCTCTATGATCTAAATCAACTAGATCAAGGTCGATTTAGCATTAAGAACACTAAGCAATGAAGGATTATTGATAATCTAGGCCCTAACATCATTGATTCACTCTAAAATTACCTAAATCTACTTCACCCAAGAATTCTAAAAAACTACTCACAACCCATGATAATCTCCACAAATCCCATGAAGGAAGTGTTTAGATTCATGAAAAATGATAAGAAAATAGATAGATGATGATAATCAAACAAGAACTTGCATTAAAAACAAAGTATCTCTTCAAAATCTCTAAACTCTCTCTAAGAAATGTGTTTTTACAAGCTAAAAATGAGATCTCCCCACAAATAACAAGGTTTTTGGCCTAAATAGCCAAGTGGGACGGAGGTCACATCGGCATGTAGTTGCCCGATGCAGCTGGCCGATGTGGATTTCTGGTTTGCTCCGTTTGCATGCCAGACGGACATGCGCTTGCTAAAGTTCTGGTATCTCTTAAACCGCTACTCGGAATGATCTGAAACTACCTCCAAACGAAAGCTGACGCAATTATCTACGACTTTCATGAAGATTGCCGAAGCTAAATCCAAATGGAAACCCTTCATATGAGTCGATCTTTGAAGCGCTTTAGACGGACTCTGCATTTTTGTTCATGAGAAACTCACATCGGTGTACCTCATCCCAATGCACCATCCCGAGGATTCTTCTGTGTTTTCTGAGAGTCCACATCGGTATGCATCACCCCGATGCACCATCCCGATGTGACTTTTGTCTGAGTCCGTATCGCGCCAGACAGACGTATGCTCAGTGAAATGACGATAACTTCCGAAATAAGACTCAGAACTTGATGAAACAACCTCCGTTGGAAAGAGGACTCAATTCCCTACAATTTTCTTCAAGTGATCCAAGACTGAATCTGAGCGCAAGGTCTTCTTCTGGGCCGATCTTTAAAACACGTCGGATGGCCTCTGCATTTACCTTGATCTTTGGGCATAGCTCTAACTCCAAATTAGTTTTTTTTGCCCCATGATCTTCCTCCAAGCTCCAAAATGCTTCCATAAGCTCCAAATGGTACCTAAAAGACTCCATAGCACACAAACACATGCAAGAACTAACCTAAGACTCACTAACTCTAAAATGGATGCAAACTAGACCAAAAACCATGAAATGAATGCAAAAAGTTACAAAATGCTAACTAAAATGTATGCTAAAATGGGCTAAATTATGCAACTATCAATATGCTCAGGTTATAGCCTTCGGTTACACTCTCAAGGATTTCGAGGATATGATGAAGACAGTGATACTATCATGTAGAAGCTGCATTATCCAGTGTTTGGTTAGCTTAGTAGCAAGAATCTCCAAAGTTATTCGAAACAGAGTTGCAAGGTCTGTTATGTTTGTGTCTGTTAAAACATACAGAGAAAACAGAAACACATACAACGACATCATGTGAAGAGATTTTTGTATGAAGAATGTTTCAGGGCATATTACAGCTGATGTGTGATGCTAAGAAGGAGAAAATCAAGGGCAATTATGAAGCGAAGTTAATGCAGGCTGTTTGAACAGAGCTTAAAGAGGTTGATGAAAAGATTTTTTCTCATAAAGAAGAGTCTCAAGTGTTGTAAATTCACGTTGTGGTTGCAGAAGTCAGAAAAGCCAAGGGTATTTAACAGAATCTGCATGTCTTAAGCAAGTTCAGTCTCAGATTGGGGTGAAAGATAGAAGCAACCCTGAAGAATTAAGATTGTTGGTGAAAATATACAAGTAGAAGATGTAGACAGAATTGTCAGGTCATCCTTAGAGCTACGTTTTTAGGGAAAATATGTTCCGATCGGGCTGAATTTTTGTGGCAAGCTTTGTGGCCATGGTGTCTTGATTTTCAACGGTGTGATTGTGATTCCAACCGCTGGTCTGAGATTTATTCATGTGTTTCGGTGACAAGTCTGTATAGAGGAGCCTGTGACCAGTCTGACAAAAATGTAGGTTTGACTCGTCAAACAATAGCGTCTTGAGCTGAATGTTTGCAGAAACATTCTGGACATGTAGAACTATTTTCTGGCCAGAAGAGAGCTCAATTAAAGTTTGGATTGAAGATAGTCTTTGTGCATCAAAGATTTATAGCAGTTTTTGTTTAACTATCTCTGTGATTGCTCCTAGAACTGCTACCACATCAGAAAGCGACTGTTCTATGCGTACGGTAAGGTCAGATCTTGTTCCTATTGGCGACAGAGTAACTTTTTGATGTTGGGCCAGCTGCTTCTGAGCTACTTCACCTAATGTTCATCAGATTCAGATGCGAAGCGTCAAGGTTACACCAAGGAGGTGCACACTTTTCTGGTGTTTTTACCTTAGTTGTGCACTCAAGCAGGGGGATATGAAGTCTTGATGTCTTGATGAGACATGTGTGTACTAGCATGATGTAAGAGCAGGTTGCACAGCTTTGTTGCAGGGGGAGATGAGATGAGTTGTCACAGTTTGCAGAACAGATTGCTTGAGTGTCAAACTACGATATAAAAAGGGGGAGAATGAAGGTGTTAGATCTTATGAGCTAAGTATTGATATATCTGATGATTTATCAGACAATGTGACAAGAAGCATGGAGTATGTATGGCTAAGAGTTGACTGATCTCGACAAGTCAAAGTGTGAGTTTTAGAGAAAGCACACAAGCTGGTGATATAAGATTGAGGGAGAGTTTGAAGAGCATCAGATTGTGTGTATATGGAAAAGGTTTCTACAACTCAGTAAACAAGGGAGAGATTGTTAGTGTAGTGTTTAACTGAGTATTAGAAAGTGGTGGAACAGGTTGTGACACAACTATAAAGGAGCGAACGATTTGATACATCAAGTGATGTGGTATTGGTTGTGTGCTTGAGCTCTACAACTCAGTCATCAAGGGAGAGATTGAAAGTGTTGTGCTGACTGATTTGAGAAGCTAGCAGAAAAGAACATGATACAGTTGATGGAACATGACGTGTTACAGAAGCAGTTGTTATATCAGTTGGAAGTAGCACAAGAAGTGATACAAGGAAGCAGTACAGAGCAACTGATGACGTGGGGTTAAAGCGTGAGATGTGGGAACATGACATGTTACATATGCTAGACAGATTCGACATACATGGTATGATATGTCAGACAGAGACTTTGGACAGAACTGACACAGTTGCTGAGGCAGTACTTGATGTAGGTACTAGTAGAGCATATACGAAGGCATCGCTTCGTGCAAGTGATGATCAGTGATCAACACAAGATGGAAATACATTGTGGCGATCAAGAAGATTGTAGTTGGTTACATCAGAGGATGTATCAGGCGATGAGTAAGTCGATGAGTCAGTCGGTGAGTCAGTCGATGAGTCAGTCGTAGTTGTTTTAGGAAACATGGACACGTGGGTCCAGAAGCCCAGGAGGATGAAGAAATCATGTGGGCTTCACTAAACTTAGGGTTTTGACCCTTAACTATATAAACCAAGAGACGGCCACATAAAGAGGCGCGCGTCTAGGGTTTATGGTGAGATGCACACAGGTGCGTATGGCGTCGCCCCACCGGAAAAGATTAGTAGATCAATCGGTGGTTATGGTCTATGGATTCTGCAGCCGTGAGAAGACGGTGGTGCACCGGTGCTGCCGGGTAGTAGTCAAATCATGTGTGGCTTGATACTGTTTTTATATAGTGATTGGAGTACAAGCACATCTGTGAGATGGTGTTTGTATCGTTTGTAGCCGAGCGGTATACTTTGTAGAGATACCGTGTCTACCGTTCGTCCAGCTAGAAAAAAATGGTAGACATTGTAGTGCTAGATACCATACACAATTGTAAGTTGTAATCTTGTTCTAATGGATTTGTTATGGACTAGGTCCCGAGAATGTAGGGAAACCGAACCTCGTTAAAAAAATTTATGTGTTATTTACTTTATGCTCGTATGTACGTTAGAACACATATAACTAGCCACAATATGGACTTTCACTCTCTGCCATAAGCTAATTATGAAACAAAACCATAAGAACTGTCATTTTCAATATCAATCCTCTTCTTTTAGTTTATATTTTCTTTTTAGTTCCTACTAATAGAATTGTCATTTCGCTTAGTGTCTATCAAACATTAATGCTCTGCTCTATCAAATTTGATCTACGTTCTTGTTTGGTTAAGCATTACGTGTCTGCTGCTTCTATATGTATTCTACCAGTTCATATAGTTTTTGCTTTCCTATGTGAAATAATATATTTTACCCTCTCCTTTTGTCTTCATTTGTTTAAGGGTTTTGTTTTGGTGGGTTTGTTCGTAGGAGAGACTTGAAGATTTTACTTGATGTTCCTTTTTTTCTTTTATTTTAATCTCGATTCCCGATCCAATTTTCCACAGTTTTGGCTTTTCATTAGTCAGCTAATCTTTTATTCCGTCAGAAACTAACATCAATTTTTTCTCCAGATTACACTTTTACTATTTGAACATTTGAAATCAATTTGATCTTGTGGAATGTTTTGGCATTTGGTTATCAGTTTACCCGAGAAAGCTATAAAATATAAGTAGAAAATAAACTTTATTTAACCGTATAAACCATTACAATTAACACAGATTAACGGTTTTTATTGTTTCTATAAAACGTTTAATAAAGTATTATTTGTTCTCTTTTATTTATTTATGAAATCTCTAGAGTTTTAACAACTTGGAAGAGGAACACCACAAGCGGCGAGGACTTTGCGAGAGTTCGGAGAGTTAATGTATTGGGCAAACGCAGGGTTCTTAGCAAAACCACACAAACATGGCTGTTGCTCCTTCAGCTTTGCACAACAATCACCCGAAGGTTGTCCTCCTCCCGTAATCGCGGCCAGGCAAGGCTGAAGTTGCCTTGCGTCACATGTCGCTCCCACCTCGGCGTCTGCCGCTTTGATGGGAGCTGGAAATGCTGTCGAAAGTATGACGAAGACGATGAGTATGGATGCCAAGATCTTCATGTCTAATTTATTAGTTAGCTACTTATAGCTCTATGATAAATTGTTTGGCTTTTGATTGTGTTTTATATTTTTTTTTCTAAGGAACATTTGAGGTCTTTTTGGTATTTATTGGGTATGGGTTCGCATAAAATGCATGTCTTGCATCGTTATATTACGTGAACGTAACTGTAACTAGCCTTCATGCAAAAAGAACATGAAAACTGAAGGTCGAAAACAAGTTATAGTGACACACGTATTAAATTAGCTAGGGTTTGACAAGTGAGATCAAAATACCGCAATTGTTTCCCATTCCAGTATAGTAGGGGCTTTGAGACCTCCTAAAGAGGAAAAAACTCAAGTTTATGAATGTGTGGACGATAGAGAGAAAAAAAATATTTTAATCCAGTTGAATATGCTTTGATTATTTTTTCTGAATAAGTTATGGACAAAATATATAGTTTCAATTTCTGATTGGAAAGAAGATATATATATATGTACTTATACTATTTAGCATGCATATGTTATGTAATTGGGATTCTTAAAGTGACGGTTAATGCTCATTAAACTCTCGTGCATGTAATATGCAAAGCCGCACCACTCGGACATTGCGATTGGTAAGTGGGGTGATTGCAGCATTTCGATTTCAAGAAATTTGTTAATGTATGTGAAGAGGTTTAAAGTAAATAGTGGAACTATTATAAATTTATAATAACACCAACGTGCACATAGATTTTTATAAATCATCATAAGATAATTTCACATTTATATATGTGATTGCGCTGAAGCAAGAAATGAATGGTAGGTGACTTTTGGTTTCGTGCGAGAAAAGAAAAACATGGGAAAACTCTCATTTTGATTGACATTTACAAATCTTTCGAACTTCTTGAAGTAACAGGCCGACAGTCGATGAATGTACTGACCAAAAGTGGATGTGGGGGGTTTTATGTACGGTAGTGGTTAAGGCGTTACTGATTTTATAAATAACACCTACTATCTCTAATTCTCAAGTAATTCATTTGATTTTGGTTTTTTTTTTTTGTTGCTAATGTGCTTTACGTTATTTCAGTTCTCTATATCATATGTTTGTGCTGCTTGTGGCATCCTCAGCCTCATGTGAATGTCCAAAAGAACCAAATAATCATAGATAATTTATACTTCTCTAGAAAGAACCCACCAAAAAAAACAAAATTGAATAAAGATTTGACATTAACACCAACAAGTATATTGTTTTTATAAGATGTTTGATATATAATGTATATATATCATTATTTATTTTTCTTTTATCCATTTATAAAAATCCCTAAAACTTCAACATCTGGGGAAAGGTATACCACAAATGTCAAAGATTTTGCGACCATTTGGCGAGCTAATGTACGTTTTGAACACAGGTTTGGTCATGTATCCACACAAACAATGTTTTTGCTCAATTAGCCTCATACAACATCGATACTCCGGCGGTACGCCCTCATTGATAAACCACCGGCAGACCTCGAGCTGCTTCTCAGCACACCTTGGTTTTGCCATATTACCGGCGCCGGCGACTATGGTCGGACCTGGAAATGGTGCCAAGAATATCAAGAAGGCGATGAGCACCAATGGTATGATCTTCATGTTTAATTAGTTATTGACTTCGTATCTTATAGCAAATTGTTTGGATTACTATTTTTTTTTTTTGAATTGTGGATTACTATTTTTTCCTTATTAACTTTTTGATTTGTTTGGGTATTTATTGGGTTATAAAGGGCTTGTATATATTGCATGGTATTGCGTAATGTATGAAAGTGTCTTGCCTCGTTAACCATTAAACAACGTGAAAGTAATAGGTAGGCTGTCATGGAAAAAAAACCCGAGGCTAATCTTTACATGTACGTGTTAAATTAATGAGGACAAAATAAATCAAAATTAACACTATTTTTTTATCTTCTTAATTGATATTTCGAGCTCGACTGGATTTAAACTATGACGCTTCGATTGCTAGATACTATCTGTTTCACAAAAAATGTCATTTTAACACATTTCATATATAAAAAAAAACTATTAAAAGTGTTATATTACCCCTTATTAATACACTAAAAAACAAATTTCTCTAATTAATACACTAAAACAATAAAGTTGAAACTAGATTTTTATTCAAAATTATGCATTGGAAACATAAAATGACATTTTTTGTAAAACAAAAATAAAACATTAAAACGACATTCTTTGTGAAACGGATGGAGTATGTAATTGCGGAAGTGGGCGGGTACATTTACGGGAAAAACAAAAATATCAACCCTAATTCTCATCGCCATCTTTCACAAGATAAACCTTAGATCGGATAACCGTCGTGTGAATCAATCCTTCTCAAGCGTCAGATCGTAGAATTTTTGTGTGAATCGCTCTTTTTCAAACAGTAAGATTGATCTCTTTTGTATTTTGAAGTTTCGATTTTTCAGAACTTGTTCTCATGAATTTAAGATCGCTTTGGTATGAAATTTCTGGTGATGTTAGTTTTTAAATTCAAAATTCCTGCCATATTTTGCACAATGCGGTTCTCAAATTCAAAGGTTTGTGTTCATAGCTTTGGATTTTTGATAGATTCTATATTTAGATCTTCGTATTTTGATAGGATTAGTTTGGAGGAAAAGGTTTAATAAGTTCATAAACCTAGTGTGATATCCGTGTATTTTACCATCTCGAGTCTCATATGTTCTTTTGTTTTCTATGTGTTTCATCTTATTTTCATTGTATTTACATTGCATTTAGATCTCAATTGAGTCTCATTTCATATTAGATGTCCTATAAGTTGTCTTTGTGTTCTTTTTTGCTTGATGGAGCCTTTTTCAGGTGTTTGTTAGAAGTTTGGATCAAAAGGAATGTATGAAGTTTAAAGGTGATAATTAAGATTTTTCCTAAGAATCAATCCTAAATATGCTCATGTCATTGCAATATTTTAGGTGTCAATCCAATTGGGGTTTGTTCAATGTAATAAGAATGCAAGAAACTCTTTAATCCAAGCAAACAAGTGTGGTTTTGGTTTTCTAACAACCTAATAATTGAAATTAAACAAGTGGACAAGTAATAGCACTAAAAACGATTAAGACAATGATTAAAAAGAGGATCTTTGGGCAAAGCAATTGATTTGGGGAAATCTTGAGTTAAGCAATGATGTTTATCCAATCACAAAAGTGCATTTCCTTAAGCCTAGAACACTAATCAAGATTAGCCTAATCTCTTAGCACTAATCACTTCACCAATTACAAAATCAAGATCAAATTCTTATTTGTGAAAATATAATTAGCAAGCATTAATCATAAGTTCTATTAGCCAAGATTCACCTTAGACATTCACTCTCATGAGCTAAGTACGAAAATCTCTTATTTAGTTCATTGGGGAATTTCATCAAACACTTTGTGTGCATGAAATTCCCTATGATCTAGATTAACTATCTCTAGCCTAATCTAGCATTAAAACCACTAAATAAGAAAGGAAATAACATCATTAAGCTCTAGACATCAAAGATTAACAAAAGAAATCCCTAATCTACCAAGCCCAATGATTCAAAGAGTTTCTACTCACTTACCATGAAGAACCCAACAAATCTTATGAAAGAAATGTCAAATCCCATGATTAAGTGAATAAGAGATGGAAGATTAAAGAGATTAAACTTCCAATTGCATAAAACTCAAGATATCTCTTACAAAATCATCCAAATCCTAAAAGGAATCAAGGTGACCACGTTTTTGTGCAACGAGAAAGAGAGAAAATAAAGCTTAGATCATGAAAATTATGTTTTTGGACTATTTAAAAGAAGGTGGGCGAACCGGGTCAACCCGGGAAAAAACCGGGTATTGACCCAGCTGAAACTGGTTTTTGCTGATTCTGGAGATCTGTACCGACCAGTCCTGGGTCGGTACAGTTGGTCGGTACTACTCTCTGCGCATAGCTCCTTTGGGCGCCAGACAGACACGTCCCCGCTAAATCTGATGTATCTTTCGAACCACCGCTCTGAATGACTTTAAACTACTTTCAGAAGACAGATAACTCAATTATCTACAACTTCTATGAAGACTGCCGAAGCTAATTCCGAACGTAAGTTGTCCATTTGGCGTGATCTTTGGGTGACTTTGGCTGGCTTCGATGAGGACAGATTGGGTTTTGTACCGGTCGGTTCTGGGTCGGTATGGGGAGTGATCTGGGTCGGTACAACTCCCTGCCCTAGTACCGATCAAGCTGTACCGCTCCAGAACAGGTCGGTACTGGGCTTGCTTGTGCTGATCCAATGCTGCTCCGTGTTGGTCTCGCGGCCAGACGGATACACCTTCGGTAAAATCGCAATATCTCCTTTAATACATGTCCGAATGACCTCAAACCACCTCCAGTAGACAGATAACTCATCTGGATACATCTTTCATGAAGATCAGTGACGCTGAATCTGACCGTAACCCCTTCGTTCTTCCGGATCTTCAAGACACTTCGGCTGGCTTCATGGGGACGGATTTGGAAGTGGCTTTGTACCGACCAAGTGTACCGAGCTAGGACAGGTCGGTACTAATCTTTGCCTTTGTACTGAACAGTTAGTACCGGTCCAGAACAGGTCGGTACTAATCTTTCTTGTGTCGATCCAATGTTGGTCGGCGTTGGTCTCGCGGCCAGACGGATACACCTTTGGTAAAATCGCAATATCTCCTGGAATACATGTCCGAATGATCTGATTCTAACTCCTCTGGCAATCTAACTCATTCCTCTACAATTGCTATGAATACTAGCGAGGATAATTCGGATTAGAAACCCTTCGTTTAGTCCGGTCTTTCAGGCACGTCGGGTCTGGATCAAACTGGTCTTGGAGAGATTAGTACCGAGCCGTAGTACCGACCCATTCTGGGTCGGTACTAATCTTCATTTGCCTTCATGCCGAGCTGATCTGGGTCGGTGTTTCCTCCTGTGCTGATACCGATCCAACATACCGACCCAGAACGGGTCGGTACAGTCTTCTAGAAAGTCCATTCTTCTTTTCGGCGGCCAGACGGAGACTCTTTAGAAAATCGGCCATATTTTCCAAACCCCTCGTCCGAATGACTTGATTCAAAATCTGGTAGAAAGATAACGCATCCCTCTACAACTTTCATGAACAGATCCAAAGCTAAATCAGATCAGAAAGCCTTCGTTCGGCAGGTTCTTTTGGACGGTTTGGATGACCCTTGCTTCCTACTTTGCTTCATTGCTCCAAATATCTCCAAAACACCTAGAAACGCTCCAAATGCATGCAATACTCACTAGGACCTAATGCAAACACCTAGTACTCTAATTTAGACCAAAACACTCAGAAATCTATGGGAAATACATGCATGGGACCAAAAACACTAACATAAATGCATGATAGAACATGTAAAGTATGAGTATATCAGGAGGATCAAAGGAGAAGCGAGTGGAGCAAAAATAAGAACAGATCGGTAGTTGGATCTGCTTGACATGTCTTCAGTAAATTGATCATATCTCCTGAACCACAGCCTCAAATGACACATCCAACGCTCACGCTAAGCTAATTCAATTATCTATCTCGTGTAAAAATTTCAGAATAACGTGGGCGCGGGATGGCCTTCATCCGATTGGATCCAAATCCGACAGCTTTTCACTTTCAAGCCAACTTTTCCACTTTGAAGCCAACTCATTCACCTTTGGCCACCCATAAAGAACAAGAGTGTTGGACATCATCATGCTACAACATTATCACTCTTCTTTTCCTTTAAGTATGCAAGCTAATAAACATTATAAAATGTGTAGGTGTTGCTTTTGTATTCCTATATAAAGGGGTGAAATCCCTCTTGTAAATCATCAACTCATAAATACAAATACTTCTTACACAAAGCTTAAACTCTCTCTCTCTTTTCTTAAGTTATGTTTTTACTTCATGTTCATCAAGGATTGTTCATCAATTTTCATATAGAGAAGATTTTCTCTAAAACTCTTCCTCTTTTCTTATTTATTTAATTATGTCTTTCATTTCTATCATCTATTTTTGTTATTTAATTATGTGTGAGTAATTCTATCATGGGTTAAGGGTTTGGTAGTTTATGATGTTTTGATTTAAAAGATTGGAGATGTTTAAAACTAGAAATTTATTTATCCTCATGTTTTGAAAATAATCTTAAAGCTAGAAATGAGTTGGAAAACCATTTCTTGATTTTAGACGAATCGCTACCCAGAAGGGGATTGCGATTTGTCTTGTAATTTTCATCTCATACTTTTGATTCTTAACCTATGTAAATAGAAATCTAAGGTGAATTGTGATTAAAATGATCTTGAGTTCATAGTTTATAAATCTTTTATTTGCAATTGGGAAATTAGCTTAAATAAATTATTTATAAAAGGATTAGTATCATGGAAATGAACTAGTCTAAATTGAGTGATCATGATTTAGGAAATAAATTGATTTAATCGTTTTAAACATCATCGCTCACTTATCAAACATTTAGAACGAAATACCAAACCCGAAAACCCATGTCTTAAATTCTTGATTAAATTCCGATTTTTACCTTTGTTCTTAAATTTGTGTTTGAAATTCTGTCATTTAAATTTTCATATTTATTTATGTTTTAATTTCTCATTAAATATTAATAGTTTTAATTATTTAGTTTCTTAAACGAAAAAACCCAAAATTTGTATTTCTTAGCTTATTAAGTTTCTTGTATTCTTATTGTGCTATTTATTCTCCCTGTGGATTTGATCCCTAAGTGCTTCAATGACATACCGTTATGATTACGGTATTGTGCACATTGGGTTAATTGTGCGAGCCTAAAAAACTCATAAATCAATTTGGCGTCGTTGCCGGGGATTTGCAATAGCCATTAAGATTTGGAATCTTTCTAAGTCTATGATTTTGTTACTAAATTTTTTTTTTCTTGTGTGCTCTTATCTTGTAGGTGCATGATCACAAGAAGTCAAGGACAAGAAAATCTGCAACCATTTGTACTTGACATCCGGAGACTAGAACGAGAAACCGCAAGAATCGCAAGAGAACGAGCAGAACACAAGAGGCGTTTTCCGATGGACGCCGTAAGAGCCAACCCGCTCTTTGACGAGCCACAACCGCCACAAGCACCACACGGTGAAGCCCAAGGCGTGTAATAGGAACCTCCCAAGGATTGCACAAAGAAGCTGGTTCGATTGACTGAGATAGAGACAGAAGATGCGAAATACTTCTGGTTTGTAGAGATAAGGCGATGAAGATGTTGCACAGCAGCAACGAATCGCTCACAAGACAAAAGAGATAGAGAGACTCGAAGAAGATGCTGCTAAGCAGAAGAGAGAGTGGATTTGTCGACATAGTTTGATAAGAAAAGAGTTTGATTAATTTTTTATGACCCAAACCAGGGTAAGTGGCGACAAAGAGAGAAAAGAGTTTATAAAGAAAACATCAAGGAAAATAAAAACCCTAAAACATATGGGCCTTGCTTCAATTTCGAAAATAGATAAATGGGCCTTGAGTTTTGATTACAACAATTGGGCTGGACAGTTTGTGAATCACTTGGCTCATTAAAAACCTTGTCATGTAAACCCATTGGGAAAAACCATGAAGAAGGGAAAAAGAGTGCAAGGATTCACAAACCCAATTGATGTTCTTCTTTCTTGCAATGCCTGGATCAAAGGTTGTTCTTGAGCTAATCCACTTCGTCTTAGCTTTCATGATCGGATCTTCTTTATCCAGCAGTCCTCCCTGGGCTACGAGCTGCTCTCCGTTCTTGATGCTTCTAAGGATAATATCATCCTCCCCCAGTTGAAAAGGATTTGTCCTCAAATCTGAAATATCTGCAAGGAAGAGGACTAAGTTAGAAATGCTGAAGTTTGAAATAAAATTAGACTCACCTTGCAAACAGATCTTGTATGCATTAATCTATTTTATGACTCGGAGTTGACAGTCTCCTCTTAGCTTCGGTTTGGACTTCTTTTGGTTTGGGAAATGTTTCTCCTTCATACGAATCCAAAACTGATAACCAGGTTCATAGATCACATAGCTCTCCTCTTGTATTCCATGTGCACTTTCAAAAACTCGAAACAAGAGATTATAGGTGCAAAAGGCATACTCATTCTGATTAGCAAACAGTTTCTTTTTAGTTTTCTGAAATGAAGTGCAGTGTTATCTTAGATAGTTTATCAGCTACAACACACCAAATTTCTCAAGAAACAGTGAGGTTCACACGATTTAGTTTCATCAAACAGCAAACTTTTAGTTCCAACGACATTTTCATACACATGCTGTTCATAAAACTGAAATAAATCTTTAAAATCAACCTATGATTCGTGCAGCTCATGAATAGAAAGAAATTCATACCTTGGAGCCATTGCTTCAGCCCACACGTTTTTCTTACCTTGCTGGTTTATGATGGCATAGAGAATCGTTTTGATGGGTGCTCCTGGTTCAGCGACAATCTGATTTTCAAGTCCATAGACTTGTGGCAATCCTCTTGGGTTGTTGTCTTCAAAATCCTGCAAAACAGTAAGGACTTTACTCGGCAGCACCGGTTTTGGGTTAGCTAAACGAGAGCTTCTTTATAAGCAAATTTTCGCATAGGTGTTTTAGAAGGTAAGGTTTGTTTGATCTCACCAGCCTTCACAACATAGTGAGTAATCGGAATTTCTTTGCTAAGCACGTTTTCATTATGAACCATAAGGCTCTTTGGAATCTGTTTCAGCTGATCACACACGTTATGCTCCTTAATTTCAGAATGCCTAGAGCTCAAACTCGTTTTTCCTGCATCATGAGCAAACATATCAGTTTTACAAAGTGAAACAAGATTTAAACACTTACCTTGCTCAGTTCTGCTTGTAGGAGAGTTGATGTGCTGCTCTGGTTTTAGCGCCTTAAGCATCTTAGACTGACTTGGGCCTTGAGCTTGTTCCTGGTCCTTTGCAAGTTTCATTGATGATGGTGCTGCTTCTTTGGACGTGTGTTCTCTAGCAAGACCTGATTCAGCACTTTTTGACAAACACAAATGCATCATACTGGTGATGGAAAAATCAGAATCATGTTTGTTTAAAACAGAAGTTATCTTAGCCTTTGTTTGAACGTTCTTCTTCTCCACGGCTTTGAAACGTCTCTCTTCTGATTTGGCTGAGAGAACAGTGTGGAGATGCATTCCTTTGGTTGTTTCAGCTTGTCACTCATTGGTTCTCTCCTTTTGAGCAATCCGAATTTGTAGCTAGGCTCTCTCGGCTTGTTTCTCCATGGTTCTTCTTTTACACGCGCCTACTGTTGCATTTTTGCTTCAAACCTTTGGTTGTGGGCTTTTAATCTTCTACACATCATATGAGCTCTCTCAGCTAGCTCAGCCTCAAGTTGCTCTTGCTCTCCTTGCTGATCAATTCGCTGATGGATTTCTTCTCCTTGTTTCTTCATCATCTGCTCTAGACGAGCCACCATTGCTTCCATAAACAGTTTGTTGCTCTCATTGCTGTTGTCTCCTTGTTCATCAGTCATCTTGTACTTGAAAATTAAAACAGCAAGCAAAACCAGTAACAAGTCCTCACAATAACAAAATTCACACAAAAACTGAAGAGAAAAAAATTCAGAAACAAATTGACAGCAAACTGAACTAGAACACACTGAAATAACACAAACGAACAGAAACTTGACAAGCTAAAATAAAACTCAACAGAACTAGAGCAAACTGAAACAAAAACACTTGACAGAAACTAGAACACACTCGAACTGAACTAGAACTAGGACAAACTGACTTAAACGACTTGAATCAGAAACTAAGATAAACTCGACACTCAAATTGCAGTAATACAAACTGCTAATCAACATGCAACTAGAACAAACACAAATCGAACAGAAAATAGAACACAAACTAATAATCGAACTGAAACAAACAAGAGACACACTGCTAATCAACCTCTGCCCTAGCAAATCACGCCACAAACCACTACAAGAAAATTGAGTATTGATAGCAGTTTCAGATAGTGTTTTGGTTGTTTATGCTATGGTTGACTAAACCGCATATTTTAGATAGCGTTTGTTAATAATGAAACGCTATAGATTTGAGGGCCAGACTAAAAAAAATTTAGGCGCTTAATATTTCGTTCTCGCGCCTGATCTTTAATAGCATAAACACTATATGAACGCTATGATATGGTTTAGCGGGACATGATTTTTTTGTTCCCCGCCGTTGCCAAAAAAAAAAAATGTAAAATACAAAAGGCCAAAAAAAAAATCAAGTCTCATAGAGACAAAACCCTAAGGCAAAACCCAGATCTAGACACTCTCACAGAGACATCTTTGCATGTCTTGTTCAGCTCGAAATCTCAATTCCCCACTCGAATCCTCACTCTCCCTCTCGAATTATCACTTTCTCCGTTCAACCCAAAACCCTAATCCGACGCTCTAACATCTGCAGAGGAATTCGCGTTATATTTCTGGAGGGAATCCCGTCAATTGCTCAAGAACGAAGAAGCCATTGGAAGGTTAGATGTTTGGTAATCGATACGCATTACTGGATTTAGGGTTTTCCATGTTGTATTGAATCGATTCGATTATGTTACTGTCTTGCAGGTAGCTTTCAGGGTGCGAGTGAGTGAAAGGTATGTGAAATTTATTGGGTTTTTGTTTCAATTTGTGTTTTTGATCCACTGTTTCTCTAATTGCAATCGATTTAGGGCTAAGCGTCTCAAAGTTTAAGCGATGTATGGCTTTTACAAGTGTTTTTTTTTTCTAACTGTAATCGATGCTTCCATTTTTTTGCAGAGAGCTTTGGGTTTACATTCAACAAAGGAGAACACAAATTTAGCAGGTGAGTCATTAGTTCAGTCACTAATTTCTTCTCCTATTCTCTGTGTTGAATGGTATGGTGTTTGAGTGTCCGTTTTACACTCTGCCTGATCTACTTGCATGTTATTATCTTATATGTATGTATAATTGGTCGTGGAGATCTGGTGTTGTTTTAACATGGACAAGTCTTGGGTTTGGCATCCAAGGTATGGATTTGTTTGTTATCTTCATTGGTTTGTTGAGTACAACTTTTTTTATTATTTGACTTAATTTTATAATGTTTTTAAATCACAGGGCTAGTCTTGAGTATCACAGAGGGGCATCTACATTTGTTCAAGCATCGTCAGTGAGATTGGGTAATCCTACTGAGATGTTATGTCCCTGCGTTGATTGCCGCAATTTGTGCCATCAACCGGTATATACAATGGAGGATCACCTAGTGATTAGGGGTATGGATCAGAGATACAAGAGGAATTTTTGTTGGAGTATGCATGGTGATGTAAAGACTGATAAGCCAAATGATGCTTCGAGCTGTGACTTTGAAACTTATGATCTGATTAGGACAGCCTTCTTTGATGGTGAAGACAATACAGAGCCACACAAGGAAGATCAAGCAGATGGGGTTGATAGCAAAGAAGAATATGAGTTTAGGAAGAAGCTACAAGATGCTGAAACTCCATTATACTCCAGCTGTTCCAACTACACGAAGGTTTCTGCGATTATGGGACTTTACCGCATCAAAGTGAAGAGTGGGATGTCGGAAAACTACTTTGATCAGCTGCTGACATTAGTTCATGACATGCTTCCCAGAGATAATGTACTTCCCAGATCAACAGATGAGATGAAGAGATTCTTGAAGCTGTTTGGTTTTGACTACGACATGATTCACGCTTGCAAGAACGACTATATCTTATACCGGAAGCAATACGAAGATATGGAAAGCTGCCCAAGGTGTAATGTTTCTAGATGGGAAAGGGATAAACATAGTGGTGAGGAAAAGAAGGGGATTCTAGCTAAGGTATTACGGTATTTTCCAATCAAAGAAAGATTCAGGCGTATGTTTAGATCGAAAAGGATAGCGGAAGAGGTGTGTTGGCATATCAATGGTGCTAGTTCAGATGGTACAATGCGTCATCCGGTGGATTCAATAACTTGGGCCAATGTGAATCATAAATGGCATGTGTTTTCAGCTGAACCAAGAAACCTCCGACTAGGTCTTTCCACAAATGGGATGAATCCTTTCTCGATTCAAAATTCCAAGTACAGCACATGGCCGGTGTTATTGGTTAACTATAACATGCTTCCAACCAAGTGTATGAAGGCAGAGAATATTATGTTGACACTGTTGATCCCTGGTCCAACTTCACCAAGCAACAACATCGATGTCTACCTCGCACCTTTGATAGATGATCTAAAGGATCTCTGGAATGAAGGTATTGTGGTTTACGACTCATTTATGAAGGAACACTTTACACTTAAAGCAATGTTGATGTGGAGTATTACTGACTATCCAGGCTTAGAGACATTGGCTGGGTGTAAAGTCAAAGGTAAACAAGCGTGTAACGTGTGTGGAAAAGATACACCCTTCAGATGGTTGAAGTTCAATCGGAAGCATGTGTATTTAGGAAACAGAAAGAGGCTCAGACCTGAGCATCCTTACAGAAGAAGAAAGAAATGGTTTGACAACACTATGGAAGAAGGGAGAGCAAATAGAATTCAAACTGGAGCATAAATCTTTGAGGCATTTAAAGATTTCATAAATGATTTTGGTAAGCCTTTACGGAAAAAAGTAGAAGAAAAAGAAAAACTTTGTGTGAGGATAAGGATATTTCAGAAGATGAGTACGAAGAGGACAATGATAATTGGAGATGGAAGAAAATGTCTATTCTCTTTGATTTGCCTTACTGGAAGGTAAGCACTTTCCATATAAATGACACTAAAGTACCTTAATTTTCTTATATTTTCATTTCATTCACAACTAAGTCTTCAGCTTGTTTGTGTTGTTAGGATATGCCGGTTCGGCACAACCTTGATGTTATGCATATGGAGAAGAACGTGTCTGATGCTATCTTGGCTATTCTGATGCAAAGTGCAAAGTCAAAAGATGGTGTCAAAGCACGGAAAGACTTGGAAGACATGGGGATTCAAAAGAAGTTACACGTTCAAGAAAGAGGGAAGAGAACTTACCTACCTCATGTTGTGTATTGGCTGGCAAAGGATGAGAAAAAGGTTTTCTGCAAGAGGTTAAGTTTATTCAGAGGGCCTGGCGGATATTGTGCAAACATTGCCAACTGTGTTTCTGTGGATCCTCCCATGATTGGTGGATTGAAGTCTCACGACCATCATGTCCTTCTTCAGAACCTGCTACCGGTTGCGCTGAGAGGCTTGCTCCCTGATGGACCCAGAGTTGCTGTGACTAGATTGTGCAGCTTCTTTAATAGACTATGTCAGCGTGTTATTGATCCTCAGAAACTGATCTCTTTAGAGGCTGATTGTGTAGAGACATTGTGCCAACTAGAGAGATATTTTCCTCCTTCCCTTTTCGATATAATGTTCCACCTTCCGATACATCTAGCAACAGAGGCAAGACTGGGTGGACCTGTACACTTCAGATGGATGTATCCATTTGAAAGGTAATCAAATTTTTCCTTTCTATTTCGTATTTTCTTTTTTTTGTTAACTAACAGATTATATGCTTGACCTACAGGTATATGAAAACGCTAAAGTCATATGTGAAGAACTATGCAAGGCCTGAAGCGTGTATGGCGGAAAGATATTTGGCTGGTGAATGTATAGGATTCTGCTTAGAGTTTCTGCGTAATTCTGTACCGGTTCAAGAAACAGTTAAACGTAATGAAGATGTTGAGACAAGTGCATCCATACTCGAAGGCCGTCCATTGCAGAAGGGTCCCCAAATTATTCTTACTGATAAAGAGCGAGACATAGCCCATCGATATGTTCTGATGAACATGGAAGTGATGACTCCATATGTAGAGTAAGTTCACCACTTCAATGCATCTTATAACTTATACTTGTCAATTATTTATATGATTATTTCTACAAAACTAACATAATGCTATTGTATAACAGTATGCACTTGGAAGAATTGCAGACTAATGATGTTAGATGTGGAAGAAATGAAACTCTACTTTGGAAACTTCATGGAGACAGGTTCTCACAGTGGGTGAAAGAAAAGATACTAGTCTTTCTTATCTGTTGAGTCTTCATTATCTGTTGAGTTAGTTAACATAAAATAACTTCATTTCCTTTTCTTATGTGTCATTAGTTCTCTAATAACTCCAAAGAACATTCAGAAGAACTGAGATGGCTGGCTTACGGACCAAGACATATAGCTCAGACTTATAAGGGTTATGTCATCAATGGGCATTGATTTCATACTGAGGACGTAATGCGTAAGACTCATAATAGTGGTGTAACTTATGAAGCCTTTAGCATGTGCAGATCTAGTGCCAGAGACACTAGACATATGGCGGACATTGTTGCTTACTATGGAGTTATCCAGCATATCATAATGTTGGATTATCATATGTTCCAGATACCAATATTCAAGTGTAAGTGGGCCAACAAAGGTAATGGTGTAAAAGAAGAGGAAGGTTTTACACTTGTGAACCTCAACGTAAACCAATCTGCATATCTCCAAGATCCTTATATTTTGGCATCGCAAGCAAAGCAAGTCTTCTATGTGGTCTGTAGTTATGAGGGCACCACCAAGAGGTTATCACGAGTTAGAGACAGAAGAGGAGTTTGTTGCACCTTTATCAATTCCTGAAAATGAAAATTTGGGGAACCAGTCTTCTGATGATGAAAGTTTATGTGTTAGAGATGATTGTGAAGGGGTCTTAGTTATGGATTGATAGGGCTACCATTGGTTAGAGTAGGATATTGCTGTTTTCATCTTGTAGTGTGAATAATATGATAAGTTAGTTCTGTTTCAGGTGTAACAAAATGAAGAATAAATCAGCGGCAATCCCTAGACGCAGTCAACGTCAACAAGGCATTGAACCAGTCCCGGGAAAGTTGATCATCAGACGCAATAAGACTGCTACTATGACTCTGAAACAAGTTGCTTCTGAACTGGCTGAAGATGAAGGTGCACAGGCAAATATCTCCCACCACAGTGAAGAAGAAGACAACTTGAATCAACCTGAACAAGAAAACACACAATACAATGAAGAGGAAGGTGCACAGGATGATATCTCTCAGCCAACGAATGAGGAGACTATGCGTCCATCACCTGAAGATGTTGAAACTCAAGAACCTAATGCAAAGAAGAGGAAAACAAGAGGGCCAACAAAGATGCGGGGAGTTGCTAAACATATTGATGAAAAGGTTGATGTTGAATTCACAACGCTAGGTGAGCCTGTGGGTAAAGGATCAGTCACACTTTCCTCCTTCCTTGGTCCTTTGGTGAGGGAATATGTACTCGTATTGCTTCATGATTGGAGGCATCTGGATGAGCCAACAAAAGAAAGAATGTGGGATGAAATTCAGGTATTCTCTGTAATCTTTACAGTTATGTGTTTCTTCTAAATGTATTATAGATACTTATACTAATGTATATATTTGAAAAAAATGTACAGGCAAGGTTCAATATTAATGAAGAATGGAAAAAAGATGTTGTTTTAAAGCAGATGGGTGCTTTGTGGCGTGCTTCTAAATCCAGGCTTCTTGCTCAAGTCAAAAAAACAAGTAGGGCGGAAATACCTATGTTAAAACCAAGTAACATCCAGTCTCAGACAGCTTGGAAGAATTGGGTGAAGAATAAGACTACCGAAGAGTCTGAGGTTCTGTATGTTCTTTCTCTGTTCTTCAGATTATTTTTTGATTTTGAAAAACATTGATTATTGGATTGCTTTTGTAGGATCATAGTGACAGATTTAGGAAGCTGAGGAAGGCACATATTCCCCACACCACCAGCCGGAAAGGAATGATTCGCTTAGGGCATGAAATGGTATGGGTCTTATTGGATTGTATTGTGTAGTTATCTGTTATATTTGTGTTAAGCAGCTTATGTTACTTGTAGAGGAAGAAGAGTTATGATCCTTCGAAGGTGGCTAGAAATCAAATTTGGGTAGCAGGACACACTCATGCAAATGGGAAATCTGTGCGACCTGAATATGCAGATACTATTGTAAGTAATATCAAGACCAATTAAAGACTGATTCCCTTTGCTTATTGTATACCTTACAATAATTATGTTGAACTATTTATCTCAGGAAAAATAAAATCTCTTGACACTGAGATGGGATCCACTGCTAGTACTAGTGTTAGAGATGATGCGGTGAGTCAAGTGCTGGGAATAAACAAGCCTAGAAGAATTAAAGGGATGGGCAGAGGGGTGACTGCAACAAAACTAGCTTTCATGCAGTGTAGAGATGCACATGTGCAGAATCTTGAAGCTAAACATGCTGAATTGATCAACAAGATTGAGGATCTACAAAATCAAGTTCGTGGCTTAGCTAAAGGGAAGCAGGTTAGTTAATTTCCAATAATGCGATTGATTATGCCACCTTATTAGTGTTATACATTCACTTTCTTCTTCTCACTGCAGTGTGAAGATGTTTCTATGTCGGAGGCTAGTAATGCTAGCAAAGTAGTTACTAAGTGTAAACTACTAGATTGGTGTTCAATGGATGATGTTGTGGTAGGGGAAGGAGAGTTCTGCTCGACTGATGCAATGTATAAGATTGGCCGTATTCCTATTGGCCCCAGTGCAACGGCAGAGAGGAGGCATTTATCTGGAGGCCAACAACAGAGATGGCAAGGCTTGGCCAAGCGCTGGGTATGAAGATTCCATGGCCAGCTGAAAAAATCATTTTGGACAATGTTTTGAACTCTCCAACTCCTAATCAAACTGCTGGTTCATCGGTAATGTTTGCATTTTCGTCTATCTTTTTATGGATTTGTTGAATGGTATGCATGCTCTTTCCTAATATATATAACTGTATGTATGCATGACTTAGGTTTCACGTGATAAAGTCATCGTATATGATTGGAATAAGTAGGATGTTATAGTTGCTGAGGGTACTTTGATATCAACTGATCTAGATGAAATGGCCAACAGTATTCCTCTCGGACCTAATGCTGCAATTGTGAAAGTTGATAAGGTGGTTATGAACCACATGCACATGTGGAGACCTATCAGTGATAAAAAGTACTTAATGGGCAGTGCTCTTCATGAGTGTATAGCGTGGCCTATTTCAAAGATAGGGCTGAGTAGTCCTCAAAAACGAGCATCACCAAAAGCACCATCCCCTGGGGTAATATTTTGAACCTACACTGCAATAATCTGAACCTACACTGCAATAATTGTTGGATTTGCTTTGACTTGCTATGTTAGATTTGGTATGTTGAATTTGGTGTGTTGTAGTTTGACTTGTTCTATTACTT
The DNA here is from genome assembly GCA_002933915.1 of Eutrema heterophyllum. Taxonomy (NCBI): domain Eukaryota; kingdom Viridiplantae; phylum Streptophyta; class Magnoliopsida; order Brassicales; family Brassicaceae; genus Eutrema; species Eutrema heterophyllum. Next base: position 202,105 of record PKMM01011765.1, read on the forward strand.
GTGATGTGTTAGATTTGTTCTGCATGGTTTTCTGATATAAGATGAATATTTAGAATTTGTGTCTGACAGAGTGTAAGCTGTAGCTTGGCAACAGCAGATCGAGTGCGCAGAAAAATTGTATGCTGTTAGATGTGAATAACTTCGGGGAAATAGTTGCAGAATGTAAAGTCTTATCCACCAATCCAGAAGATAAAGTTCATTTCGTTCCATTGGGTCCAAATGCAAGCAAGATACTGGTGGAAGTTGTAAAGGTTGGAACTTCAGATGTGTGGAAACCAAATTCAGAGGTGGAATTCATTTCTGATGCAATAGGATCAACAGTGGCATGGCCTAATGATAAACTTGTATTTATGTGATTGTGTTGAAGTTTCTTATGAACTAGGTTTTGTTAACTTCAATTTAAATTATGTAATTTGTCTTTGAGGTGAATTTAAGTAATGTAATTTTCCTTCATTTTTATAAATAAATTAATTTTTCTATTTAAATTAAATGTATTCAGAATATCGTTTATAATTATAAATAACAAAATTTGCGAAATGGACGACCAAAATAAATAACATAAAACGAATGTTATATTAAATATATAGATAACGATTCAAAAACGCTTTTATATATAAAATAATAACAAAACAAAACTGCTATTGTAATAAAAACTATAGCACGCAAGAAAGTGCTATTTTATATAGACAAACGATAGCATGCACAAAAAACGCTATCTTATGTGCCCGGCTTTTTATCGCGGGCAATGACAGAGCGTTTAACTAATCGCTATCGTACCATTAGATAACGTTTTATGGGCGCTATTAATACGCTTTTTTCTTGTAGTGAACAAACCAGATTATGAACAGACACACTGCTAAGAGCAAATCGACAACTACAAACCCTAAATTTTTTTTTTTTTTTTTTTTTTGCAGAACTACACTCGACAACACTCCTAGACAAGTTAATAAACACGAAAATCACACCGAAACAAAGAGGAATAGATTCGACAATCAACAGAAGATGAATAGACATAAAATCGCCAAAACACAAGATGAACAAAATTGATTAGATGAACAAGAGAGAGTGATAGAAACGATATTACCCAGACTTCTATGTGTTCTCTGATACCACATAATAGGAACCTCCCAAGGATTGCACAAAGAACCTGGTTCGATTGACTGAGATAGAGACAGAAGCTGCGGAATACTTCTGGTTTGTAGAGATAAGGCGATGAAGATGTTTCACAGCAGCAACGAATCGCTCACAAGACAAAAGAGATAGAGAGACTCGAAGAAGATGCTGCTAAGCAGCGATTCAGTCTTAAGAGAAAGAGAGAGTGGATTTGTTGACATATTTGATAAGAAAAGAGTTTGATTATTTTTTTATGACCCAAACCAGGGTAAGTGGCGACAAAGAGAGAAACGAGTTTATAAAGAAAACAACAAGGAAAATAAAACCATAAAACAGATGGGCCTTGCTTCAATTTCGAAAATAGATAAATGGGCCTTGAGTTTTGATTACAACAATTGGGCTGGACAGTTTGTGAATCACTTGGCTCATTAAAAACCTTTTCATGTTAACCCATTGGGAAAAACCATGACGAAGGGAAAAAGAGTGCAAGGATTCACAAACCCAATTGTTGTTCTTCTTTCTTACAATACTTGGATCAAAGGTTGTTCTTGAGCTAATCCGCTTCGTCTTAGCTTTCATGATCGGATCTTCTTTATCCAGCAGTCCTCCCTGGGCTACGAGCTGCTCTCCGTTCTTGATGCTTCTAAGGATCATATCATCGTGGGTTTAGGAAATATGGACCCAAGAGTGCCAATCCATCCGCCAAGACAACCACAAAGGATTGGTGCCTTTGACGAACCTACCACTCAAGGAGTTCAAACCGGAATACGACCTCCACCATATGCAAACAACAACTTCGAGATCAAATCAAGCCTTATCAACATGGTGCAAAACTCTAAGTTCCATGGGTTGTCGATGGAGAACCCGATTGATCATATCGATCAATTTGACCGCCTATGTAAAAATGAATGGAGTTCCGGAGGACGTGGTGAAGCTAACTCTCTTCCCATTCTCTTTGGGAGACAAGGCTGCCCAATGGGAGAAAAACGTAGTCACCGCCACCATACCAACTTGGGAAGAATGTAAATAACAATTCCTGGCAAAATTCTTCTCAAGGCAAAAGACCGCCAAACTGAGGAACGACATCACCACCTTCAAACAAGGAGTCAACGAGTCATTTTACGAAGCGTGGGAGAGACTAAAAGGCTATACAAGGGTCTGTCCACACCATGGAGTTTCCAAAGAAGCGCTTCTAGGAATCCTACACCGAGGGGTCCTAGAAAAATATCAACTAGCCTTGAATACAGCAAGCAACGAGAATTTTGCTAGCCAAGATGTCGTCAATGGAGAAATATTGGTTGAAAATTTAGCTCAAAGCGATCAAGGATATGAAAGAGATTACGATCGCACGATGAGAGACACCAAATATGAAGATCATAGACTCAAAGACATCAACGACAAGCAAGACAAGGTCTTGCTTGCAAATCAAAGATCGATAAAATTTGTTCTAGAATGTGGAGGACAACAAGGGTACCAAGACGTCACACAAGAAGAGGAACCCCAAGAGGAACTAAACATAGGGAATCAAGGAGGCTTCCAAGGGAACCAAGGAGGGTTCAATCAAAATTTCCAGAATCACCCTAACTTGTCATATCGAAGCAACAACATGGAGAATCCCCAAGACCAAGTCTATCCTCCACAGAAACAGCAAGGATTCCAACAACAAGGGTTCCAACCCAAACCATTCAACCAAGGGAACCAAGGAGGTTTCAAGACTAACCAAGGCGGATTCCAAGCAAACCAAGGGAATTTCAACTCCAACTACCAGCAAGGATACTAACAAAAGCCAACCAACTTCCAAGTTCCAGGAAACACATCAAACCAGGGAGCACAAGATGAAATGAAAAACATGCTCCAAAGACTTTTGGAAAGCCAAGCTAAGGGCCAAATGGAAATTAGCAAGAAGATGGTAGAGATCAACAACAAGGTCGATGGAATTTACAACGACCTTGACACCAAATTTGAGAACTTATCCACTCATGTAAGAGGCTTGGATAACCAGATTGCTCAAGTAGCTTCAACGTCCAAAGGACCCAATGGAGTTCTACCCGGGAAAGCCGAAGCTAACACAAAGGAGTATTGCAACGCTATCTTCACAAGTGAGGAGCATTTGATCGATGAGAATGAAGAATTTATAAGAGAGATTGAGAAACTTCTCATTGGCTCCTGATAATAGACTTTTTACGGTCCGCACAATTACCCACTGTGCACAATGCCTCAATCTAATTGCATGTCATTGCAGCACTTTGGGATCGAATCCACAAGGAAATAAGAACGACGCACTAAGAATACAAGACACTATCTAATCTAAGCGATAGTTGGATTTTTGGTTTTGATTCGAACAAATTGAAACATACAAAAATAAAGAAATAAACAAGTAGCTATCATACCAAAACAAGCAACAAGACAACTTTAAACGTTATTTAGCAAATTTAGACAAACGAACTCTCTAGTAAAGCAACCGACTCGGGTGATTCTCAATCTATTCTAGACACTCAAACATTCAATCAATTGCCTCCTTAGGCCCTAGATCACTACTAAAGATTAATCCATGTCAATGGTATTAACCCCTTTCTTAGTCATAAATTTCCGTTCGCGATTCTATGACTAACAAGCAATAAGCACAAGTCTAATCAACCACAATTCACCTTAGACATCAACGTCCATTGGCTAAGATATGAAAAGCACTCATTAAATTCGTTGGGGAATTTCATCGAACACCTTTTGGGCGTGAAATTCCCTAGAGTTCTTAATCAACTTTGTCAAGGCTAATCTAGCAATAAGAACATCTAATGAGAAAGGATATCAAGCAATCTAGCTCTTAAACATCAAGAACAAACCTAAAATCACCCTAATCTACTTTACCGAAGAACACTAAAAGAACTACTCACACATAGCTAAATCACAAATATAAACCGTATAAATGAAAGACATAATGAAAATAAGAAGATGGAAGAAAAGTAAGAAAATCTTCGCTAAAATTGTGTAGATCTTGAATGATTCATCAATAAAAATGATAAGAGAGAATAAGAAGACTTTAAACAGTCAAAAAGAAGCTAAAGTTGTCTAATTTTTGTCTATGGAGAGTTATTGAGACTCCACCACTAAGTGTTGATTATATACAAAAGTAGAGGGACCCAAAGTCAAGCCAGAAGTCTTAAACACAATTTGATCATTTTATCGGTCTGTTTTATCGGCCATATGGCCGATAAAACCATCACCAGTGAGCCTTCATTCTCGGATGCATCTCTTTCGCAGCAGAGTTGATATGTGTCCACTAAATCCGATGTAACTCCTTCAATACAGCTCGGAAAGACTTGAAACCACTCCCATACGAGTCGATCTTCCAAACACGTATTCTCGATGCTTTATCTTTGCTTTTATCGGCCACATCCTATCGGTCACTTGGCCGATACAAACTCCCACAGGAACTGGTACTCTTCAACACTGGGTGAGGCTCTTTATCGGTCCTCTTTATCGGCCATATGGCCGATACGATTGCTTGACAGGAGCGACGTCTTGGAAAACTTCATTTTATGATTCTATCGGCCCGTCTTATCGGCCATATGGCCGATAGAATCACTTATCGGTCTTTTTCATGTTTTCATGCCTTTCTTGCCCTATTGACCTTCCATGATGGTTACCCACACTCCTCTAACTCCAAGAACACCTGAAAATGGCTCAAACAAGCCAAAATGAGTACAAAGACAACCTATGACATCGAAAATGCAATAAGACTCAATTGGACCCTAAATGCATGAAAACATCTCAAAACTATACAATGTGAGATCAAAACATATGAAAATAAAGCCCTAAAAACATGTAAAATATGGTGTTATCAACTCCAAAGATGAAGATCCGGTGGTAACAAAGACAGTTGATGAGAATGAAAAGGCGATTGAAGATATCTCTAGACTTCTCTACGATTCTAAAATCGAAGATGCAACGGTTGCTAGAGAAGTGATGTTAGAAAAGGGTCTTAAAGAAGAGGGTAAGAAGCAAGACGAGGTGACAACTTTGAAAAGAATGGAGCTTCTTGCATTGATCGTTCCCCATACGAGCCCAAATCTATTTTAAAGCTTGGAAATCCGAGTAAATTCGCCATCTCTTGCTCTTTTGGTGATTTGAAGATTGATGACGCCTTGTGTGATTCGGGATCAAGCGTGAACGTGATGTCTCTTGAGATGGTGGAGAATCTTGGAATCAAAAGCATGAAGCATCACCCATCACCCATCACGTTTGGTGACTCTTCTTCAAGGCACCCACTTGGCCTTATTGAAGATTATCCTCTCAAGATTGGAGATTGTCTCGTTCCAACCGACTTCATAGTTATGAAGATTAAGCAAACCAGCAAACTCCCCCCTTCTCCTTGGAACTCCATTCCTCAATACCACTGATGCAAGCATGGACTTCCTAAACAAGAGAGCCGTGCTCAAGAACGTGAATGACAAAGTCTTTTATTCCATCAAGCCTTCTTCCACCAAGCTTTGTGGCACCATTGTTCATAAGGATGATGGAATGCAAGTTAAAAAGGTTGAGTACATGGGTAGTTGTGAAAAGATGGATTTAGCTTCACCCCCATAGTCTTATAAGAAGAAGAAAAGATCTCATGAAGAGAAAGCTTTGGGTTATGGTAATGGTGAAGAAGCTATAGCACTAGATGGAGCTGGCTTGGAATCTCTTTTCTCTACCACAAAGGAGATTGAGATTGAGAGTAGCAAGGGTCAAAAGATGGATAAAAGCACTAAAGCAAAGAAGAAGAAACCCATTGACTCCCACACTCCCACAAATGTCATCAACGAACCAAGCAAGGCCAAGAGGGATAAGTTCACGCTTGACGAGCCTCATACCATGACACTCACACCTTGGAGACATGTAGATGGTACGGTTGAGCGTAAGGTGAAGCATAAGGGAAATTCAAAGCCCTTTGCCAAAGTCAAAGCACTCATCACTCCCGAACTAAAGGAAAAAGGACCAACGGGCATTCAAGAAGTCGTGAGCAAGGCCCTCATGCCAGCTCTCAAGGACCAACCAAGGAGTTCCACTACTCCAACTCTCCCCGACTAAAAGGGTTTGAAAAGTCAAGCTTAGTGACTTAAAAAAAGCGCACTTGGGAGGCGATTCCATGGTATACTTAGTGTGTGATTTCTTTTTGTTTGTGTGTTTTAATTGTGAATTTACCTTTGTTTCCGTGTGTTTTAATGTTAGAGGGAGTTGGAGAGTCTTGGGGAACGATTCGAAATCAAAACGAGAAAAATACAAGGGACAAGCAGCATGGATCGACCTTGGGGAACAGTTTAAAACCGATCTGACTCTCTGTAATATTAAAACACAGTAAAACCCGTTAAGCTAGCGACGTTAAACGCGCCCTTGGGAACTCTCCCAAGCCTATCCTTTGTCAAGCTAGAGACACAAAACATTCAATCAATAAGGCGGATCAACCTCCATATCTCCAAGGTACCTCACTTGATCCTCTTGTACATACTTTTGATTTCCTTTTCTTACTCTCTCTCTGGATTCATTTCACACCGAGACGGTGTGATTTAAGTCCGGGGGAGAGGTCTTTGTCATTTAACATTAATTTATTTGTCTTATTTTATATTTTTGAGTCTTGCATTGTACATATTCTATTGCATAGAAAAACACAAAAAAATCAAAAAATTTCAAAAAAAAATAATTCAAAAACATCTTGTAGTTTGCATTAGTTCATGTGCATTCTAGACTTGACTTGATCACTCATTTCTAGATCATATAGTTTGCATTCATATGCATAGGGGACAATGATTAAACACTTGAACTTTGAAAACGTTGCCCTTGTTAAACATGTTATGATGCATGAACCGCTTTGAAAATTTGGAAAATCCATACTTTGATCTCTTGGCTTGCATGTCTTTGATTAGGATGAAGCTTGCTGTGATTTGATTCCAACTCTATTTATTTGAACCTAACTTGAACATTAATTGTCTCGTATATACTCGAATTTTCTTATCCACTTTGCCATTCTTGTACTAATTCGAGTAGCTATCCTCATTTTTAGGGCAGTTTCCACCTAATCACCAAAACCAATTCTTTCAAACACTTGTTATTTGTGAGTGAGGCCTTTTTCTTGAAAATGCACAAAATTGTAAGAATCTTGTAAGAGAAAGGAACTACAAAGCTTATCTTCCTTAGACAAGTGACTTGGGTATTGGGAAATAGAATGGTTAAGCCTCTTTTTTTGGGGGGGTGAATGGTGAGTGAAGTAAGGGAGATTGTTTGAGAATATCGGGTAAAAGCTAAAGAAAGAGTCTAAGGAAAGAAGAGAAAGCAAGAAACTCTAGGAAAGAAACAAATATTCAAGATTGTCTAAACTCTCGGTTAATAAAAAATAAAAATAAAAGAGAATAAGAGTTTAGACTAAGAAAAGAAATCCCCCTAGACTGTTGATAAAAGAAAAAGAAATGAGGTTGTGTATGATGTATATATCTAGCCAAAAGGGCTTGGGGGTTTTTTTACTTACGGGATGAAAGATGCAAGGAAATGAGCTTAAGACGAGAGATTAGAAAGCTAGGATAAGATGGAAGATATTCTTTGATGCATCTTTGTTCCAATCCTTCCTTGCTTTTTCGTATTGTCATGCATTACGTTTTCATGAGAGTAAGTTACCCAAAAAAATTTTTGAACCTCCTCATACACTATGCTTTCAAACCTTTTCGTCCCAAACCGATTGAGAATGATTGAGATTCCCTTTGCGAGACCGCGCTTATACCAAACTTAATAAATGTCAAAAGTTGGTTGATAGGAATGCTAGTGGATTCTTAAGTCTTAGGCACTAGAGTAAAAGATTCAAGTTGCGATAGGTATGGAGAAGTTCGTGAGAGTAAAAGCGATTTTAGCATCATTATATTTTTACCTAAGGACAACAAGTTTAAATTTTCATGTGTTTCCTTTTGGATATGAGTCCCCGCCTTCAAACCTCTCTTCTTGGCTTACTTTGCTTTATTCGCTTGAGGACAAGCAAAAGACAAGTCCGGGGGAGTTGATATCCGTGTATTTTACCATCTTGAGTCTCATATTTTCTTTTGTTTTCTATGTGTTTCATCTTATTTTCATTGTATTTACATTGCATTTAGATCTCAATTGAGTCTCATTTCATATTAGATGTCCTAGGTTGTCTTTGTGTTCTTTTTTTGCCTGCTGGAGCTTTTTTCAGGTGTTTGTTAGAAGTTTGGATCAAAGGAAATGTATGGAGTTTAAATGAAGATCAAAGGAGAAGCGAGTGGAGCAAAAAATAAGAACAGATTGGTTGTTGGATCTGCTTGACATGTCTTCAGTAAATCGATCATATTTCCTGAACCACGGCCCTGAATGACACGAATTCAATGCTCACGAGAAGCTAATTCAATCATCTATTTCGTGTAAAAATTTCATAATAACCTGGGTGCGGGATGGCTTTCATTCGATTGGATCCAAATCCGATAGCTTTTCACTTTCAAGCCAACTTTTCCCCTTTGAAGCCAACTCATTCACCTTTGGCCACACATAAAGAACAAGAGTGTTGGACATCATCATGCTACAACATTATCACTCTTCTTTTCCTTTAATTATGCAAGCTAATAAACATTATAAAATGTGTAGGTGTTGCTTTTGTATTCCTGTATAAAGGGGTGAAATTCCTCTTGTAAATCATCAACTCATAAATACAAACACTTCTTACACAAAGCTTAAACTCTCTCTCTCTCTTTTCTTAATTTTCGTTTTTTACTTCATGTTCATCAAGGATTGTTCATCCATTTTCATATACAGAAGATTTTCTCTAAAACTCTTCCTCTTTTCTTGTTTATTTAATTATGTCTTTCATTTCTATCATCTATTTTTGTTATTTAATTATGTATGAGTAATTCTATCATGGGTTAAGGGTTTGATAGTTTATGATGTTTTGATTTAAAAGATTGGAGATGTTTAAAACTAGAATTTAATTTATTTTTATGTTTTGAAAATAATCTTAAAGCTAGAAGTGAGTTGGAAAACCATTTCTTGATTTTAGACAAATCGCTACCCGGAAGGGAATTGTGATTTGTCTTGTAAGTTTCATCTCATACTTTTCATTTTTAACCTATGGAAATAGAAGTCTAACGTGAATTGTGATTAAAATGATCTTGAGTTCATAGTTTATAAATCTTTTATTTGCAACTGGGAAATTAGCTTAAATAAATGATTTATAAAAGGATTAATATCATGGAAATGAACTAGTCTAAATTAAGTGATCATGATCTAGGAAATAAATTGATTTAATCGTTTTAAACATCATCTCTCAATTATCAAACATTTAGAACGAAATACCAAACCCGATTTTTACCTTTGTTCTTAAATTTGTGTTTCAAATTCTGTCATTTAAATTTTCATATTTATTTATGTTTTAATTTCTCATTAAATATTAATAGTTTTAATTATTTAGTTTCTTAAACGAAAAAACCCAAAATTTGTATTTCTTACCTTAGTAAGTTTCTTATATTCTTATTGTGCTATTTATTCTCCATGTGGATTCGATCCATAAGTGCTTCAACGACATACCGTTATGATTGCGGTATTGTGCACATTTAGTTAATTGTGCGAGCCTAAAAAACTCATAAATCAAGGTGTCTCTGTGAGATTGAAACTAGCTTGTTCGGGCCCTTGTGTCACGATTGAATGAAATTCCGTAACAGTTTGAATGTGATCTGAGACCACTTGGTCAACCTTTTTGGACACCGTGGCCACGACCCCATCCAACTTGTCGGACAAGTCCTTGGCCATCTTTTCATTTCCATCAAAGATCTTCTGGATGGTTGCTTCAATTCGTAGATTCTCTTCTTCTGCCATCTTGATCTTTTGAAGCTAGAGTTAGACTAGCCTTCATCCCACAGAGAGCGCCAAATTGGTGGTGCCAAAAGACAATCAATTAAATATTTTGGTTAAAATTGGTTTAGGGATTTGGTTTGTCCTTAAATAACAAAGGATCGGGTGTTAGACAAGAGAATGGCGATTGAATTTGAGATAATGAACAAATAAGGATGAAACATATTCAGTCTGGAGTGAAATAAAGCGAGTAGATGAGGACAAGATTTTGAGTTCGGAGTGAATGTTGAAGTGTTTTCGTATATCAGAGTCCCTCTTCTCGTATTCTCTTTTCTTTCTCTTATATCAGTCTTCTCATCGATCCAGATCTAGATCTAGCAGAGCCTCTTTCCTTGCCTTTGAGAGGCGATATCTCCTTCACTCTAGCCCTAGCCGCCGCCTCTTTGATGTGCATATCTCCGCCTCTCTGGTGGCCGGCGCTCCTCGCCGCCGCCTGGGAGGCTTTCGTCCTCTTTGGTTTAGGTTTGCCTAGGGTGCTACGTTGGTCAGAGCTCCGGTGGCTCTATGCGGAGGCTCGAATCGAGGGAGGAGTGTGGCTTCTAGGCAAATCTCTCGGTTTGGTCTCCGGTTGAAGCTCTGGTGGCGCACGGTGTGGAATCTTCTGGATCTCAGTGTGGTTGCAGCGTGACTCTCATGGTGGTGTGGCTAAGCTGGCTTCTCGGTTGCGCGTGGTGTGAGGTCTCCGAGGACGGGTCTCGGCGTGGTGCTTTCAGATCTGGTTGTTCCTCTCCATCATGGGCGTGTCAGAGTTGTGGCAGCCTCCGGTGTGGTCTATAGGTTAGTTCATGTCGATGACGTGTTTCAAGGCGGTGACTCTTCCTGGTGGTTATGAGGGAGCTTCTCTTGGTGGCAGCGAGTGAGTCTCTCTGTGCTGAGTCGGTGTTCAAAGCTCTGTTCGGTGTGGCTTTGCTCGTTTTTCATCATGTATTCATCTCTGGTGGCTCCTTGTCTCTTTGTTGATGTGTTGTTTGCTTGTTTCTCTCGGTTTGGCGTAAGTGTCCCCTTGGTGTGGTTTGATTGAGTTTGCATCAAGTTTGGTTTTGTGTCTCGTTTATCTTGCTTTCGGAGGAGGTAGTAAGGCTGTTGAGCTGTGAGGTTGCTCGGTTATGTGCTGCCGACATCGGGGAAGTATCTTGGTAGAGTGAGCTAGCGCGTCTTGGCTTTGATAATTAGTGTAGTCCCGTCTTAGTGTCGGATCTATGTTTGTTAGTTGAGCGTCGAACCATTGACGTTGATGATTGTCTTTGTTCGAGCCTCCTCCGACTCCTTAGAGGAAATGCTCTTTTTCGGGCTACCAGATGAAACAACTTATGTTTGCAAGGTGGGCGTTTCCCGGTCCTTTCTTTTGTTATTCTCCTTTCGACCCTATCTCGGTCTCATCTTTCACTCGGGTTTTCAAGCTCCTTATCGCTACTCGATACTTGTTGCTTCAAAGCTTCAGTGATGTCAAAGTACCGATTGAATTTGTTTCCATGTTTTTTTATCCTTTTTTGTCATGGTACCAAACTTTTAGGTCGGTCAATTGTTAACACAATTTATAATACCTAAACTTTTCGTTTTTAATGAATATTTACAATTTAGCAAAAAAAAAAAAAAAAAAACAGACTTCTCATTTTAGCTCCCTTGATTCGTCAGTTTTATTTCCGTTATAATCTCTTGTTTTGATCGAATTCGAACGGACTTACTCTGGTCCTATCACTTTTTCCTATAATTTTTTTTGCTAGTGGGCCTCGTTAATTAATCATTTCGAACCCAACACCAAAAAATCCATATGTTGTTTAGTAATTAGATGGTGCAGAACCGTCCCCAATATATATTATACACATTGATTATTAATATAATAATATATAAACAAAACTTCATATTCCAAATATATATCCCTTATCTTATTATATCTT
>PKMM01011766.1:0-21886 GCA_002933915.1 Eutrema heterophyllum
GTTGAGATTATCATGGTTTGTGAGTAGTTTCTTTAGAACTTTGGGTATGGTAGATTAGATGTTTTCTGGCTAAGTCATGATGCTTAGGACTTAGTTTATGAAGAATCCTTACTTGTTAGGTGTGATTAATGCTAGATTAGCCTTGAAAAAGTTGATTTAGAACTTAAGGAATTTCACGCCCGGAATATGTTCGATGAAATTCCTCAACCAAACTTAGCAAGTGTTTTACATTCCTAGCCTATGGAAATGGATGTCTAGGGTGTTTAATGGCTATTTAGACTTGAGATTAATGCTTGTTGATCATTTAATTGCAAATGGAAGTGTGCTCTCAATTAAGTGATTAGTGAAGTGATTATTGTCATGGAAGTGGATTAGTTTAAATTAGTGATCTAAGGCCTAAGGATTAGCATTGTTTGATTGTTTGAGTATCAAGTCGATTACCATTACCCGAAGTTCGTTTGCTTTATCTTGTTTAAATCGTTTTCGTTTCATTTCGGTTCAAAACTTGTTAGTCTTTTATTTACCTTTGTTATATGCTTGGTTATTTATTATCTTGTCTTTAAATTGATTAGGATCATTAGAAAACATTTATTCGATTAGTTTAGATTAAGAAGTGTCTCGTATTCTCTGTGTGTTGTTCTCGTGCCTCCTTATGGATTTGATCCCTAAGTGCTACAATGACATACCATTAAATTGTGGTATTGTGCACAATGGGTTAATTGTGCGAGCCGTAAAAAGTTCACTGTCAGTTTGCTAGGATTTTCAACCCGTTTTTGATATCCAAGTTATTTTCACCGATCACAAGATCACCATTTTGATGGTTGAGGACGACTACAATGTGGAGAAACAGATATTGTTCATTCTCATCTAAAACCGACTCTTAGTACTTCTTCAATACCTTGCTGATCAAGAATAGTTACTAGCTTGCATATTACATCTTTTCACTCCTCATTCTTCCCACGTAAATACGAACCCGCCACACGAAGACCCAACAGAAGGTTACCACAAAGCTCTATTACTCTTTCATCAAGCTCTTCAAAACAATGATGTAGAGAGCTCTGTCTAAAAGCGTATCTACATAAGATTTTACAAGATTCTTCTCTCGTTGGAAAATCCACATGGTATGTATTACTGATACCATGTTGCTGCAAAAGTTCTTGATCTTATGTGGTTACAGCAATCATGTTTCCATAACCAAATCACTAGTTTCATGGGCCAAAGCCTCTGATTGCTTTAGATCATTAACATCATCAAGAATGATAAGTACTTTTTGATTGCATAGCCTTTCATGTATTGCACCTAAATGACAAATCTTGATAACGTTTTGGTTTAAAATCTTTGAAAGAAGTCGCTTTCGTAGACATAGCTTCGAACCATAGTCGTCATAGAATCCTCTAAAATAGCATGAAGTGTATTTGAAAGGGAGATCTGATTAGAAAAAAAACAAAAATCTCCAATACACGTTCCACTCATGAGAGATAATTTCAAAGAGAAAACTTAAAACCCTAATTTCAAAGATTTTAAACCAAAACGTTATCAAGATTTGCCATTTAGGTGCAATACATGAAAGGCTATGCGATCAAAAAGTATTTATCATTCTTGGTGGTGTTAATGATCTAAAGCAATTAGAGGCTTTGGCCCATCAAACTAGGTGGTTTGGTTATGGAAGTAGGATTATTGTAACCACATGAGATCAAGAACTTTTGCAGCAACATGGTATCGATAATACATACCATGTGGATTTTCCAACGAGAGAAGAATCTCGTAAGATCTTATGTAGATACGCTTTTAGACAGAGCTCTCTACATCATTGTTTTGAAGAGCTTGACGAAAGAGTAACAAAGCTTTATGGTAACCTTCCGTTGGGTTTCCGTGTGGCGGGTTCGTGTTTACGTGGGAAGAATGAGGAGTGAAAATATGTAATATGCAGGCTCATGCTAGTAACTATTCTTGATCATCAAGGTATTGAAGAAGTACTAAGAGTCGGTTTTACATGAGAATGAGCAATCTCTGTTTCTCCACATTGCAATCTTCCTCAACCATCAAAATGGTGATCCTGTGATCGCTGACAATAACTTGGATATCAAAAACGGGTTGAAAATCCTAGCAAACAAATCTTCTCATATATATATATCGATGGAGAAATAGTGGTGCATAGTTTTTGAACCAAAAAAAAAATAGTGGTGCACAGTTTTGAAAAAGTTTAATGATGTAACAATTTTGAAAAAGAAGACAATGTTGAAGGCAGATGACATAAATATAGTGATGTTATGGTTTATTGAGATCAATGTAATAAACCAATTATCAATGTTTTCAAAACTAACCTCATTACACTTTTCATCCCAGCAGATCCTTCTCATTGAGCTTTTAAAAAAGTTTTTTATTTTTTAAAACTAAGAGGGATCCTTGTATGGAAGAAAAGATGCCTACATATTATGTATATTTCAGAAAGAAATTATAACTTTCTTTTCTTTCAGAAAAAAAATTGTAGCAAAAGAATATATTTGGAATATTTTTTGTCAATCAATAAATAAAATTAGTGAGTTAAATCCATAATTTTGACAAATGTAGGGTATAACTACAAATCCTCTATAATTAAGTAGAAAGTGAATATATTTGGAATATTTTGTTGGGAGTAAAAAAGGAGTGGGGTTGGGGAAGAACTCAACTCCATTATGTTATTCTATTTTGAAGTGAAAAATGGAATAATGGGTTGAAGATGCTCCAAGGTCAAAACAAACTCATGACTTGTTATATTCACATGTGATAGGTGAAAGCGATTAGTCACTACTCGTTGGGAAGACAAAGGTATGAGACGTCTTGACAACCATGCATCATCAGATATGCCAAAACAAGCATGTACGCTGCATCAATTTAGTGCACTGGGATAGCTTTGTCTACCAACTGGTTGGTACGACAAAAAAGTAGATGAAAAGCACTCGAGTATCTCGTACAAACCCGACGCAGAGATCCGACACCCGACTCGATAACCGGACACGTGAACTGGCATCCTAGTCCGGGCTAGGTAATATAAATATACATAATTTCCTAAGTATTCTTGAGTTTTAGTCTCTTATCTCTTCATCTCTCAAACACTTAGCCATTCCTTGACCTCCAAAACCTAGTCTCATCCACTTTCTGGCCATTTTCTGGCCATCTCTATTCTTAGCCAATTACTTTTTCACTCTCTTTTACATTAAAGTGATTCTTGAATCGACTGATCTTTTGCGGATCTATCCTTTTTTTGGGACCTAAAGTTACTTGACTTTTCTTTCCTTGTCTTCCGATTCTTTCTGGTTTTCGATAACTCAAACCGTGATCTTTTTGTTTTTTTACTTACTGACTTGGGCGTTGGAGAATCTTCAGAAAACATCATTCCATCATATTTTCCGGATTTCGACGTGTTTATTCATCTTGTAGGCAATTTGCCCCCTAAAAAACGAAAAATCCCCGAAACATTTTGTATAGAAACGTCCATGTTTCTGTTACACTGAATTTTCTGTAAGATAATTACAATGGACAAAATATTTTGATTTAGACACACAAATAACCATATTAAATCAACTTTAACCTTCAAACAACCTTGATTAAATGTTTCATTTATATTTGTAAAGCAACATAAAAAAAACACCATGAATCATTTTCATATCAGCACGTACAACAATTTTGTCTCTCTCTCTACCCTCTTCTTAAATATAAACTGTTATAAGAGAAAAAATCACATGAGTTTGTCTCGTCAGTTCTTAAATCTTAACCAAAGGCCAAAAAGACTCTGAGTTGAATGTGTTAGGTAGAGCTATGGGCCCTTTATTATTACCGGATTAAAAGATATATATATAATTTTTTTTTTATGTGAATTATTATTTTTTACGTATAATTAGTTTTTGTTTTCTTAAATTATTTTCTTCTAGCTTAAAAAAGAAGATTCTTATTAATGCTTTGTTGACAAAATAAATATAAATAAATAAAACAACAAAAAAATAGAAGATGCTTTCCTTTTGGAGCTTTATGCAACGTTCTGTGGGTTTTAAAGTTTTTTTGGTATAATCTTTTTTTTGTGACACATACCGAAGAAGAAGAAGAGACTGAAACATTTTCCACCACCGCCACTCTCTCTCTCTCTCTTCTCTTTTCCGCCGCCGCAACGGCCATAGGGTTCCGACCACTCGAGGGTGAACTCTTTGTCGGTTTCAGAAGCTCCGAATAAGTTGAAACTCGATTTCTTCAGATCTCCATTTGCCTAAATCGCATGTCAAAAACTTCTTTAATAGTTTGAAGAAACGGACGAACACAGCTCCTCCAGCTTCGTTTCTCACTTCCTGATTCGTTTCCAGAAGCTACATTTTCTCCGATGTAAGCTTAATCGAACTTTCCGACATCAAAATCATCTTCGTCTTGTCTGTGTCTCCTTGACTTTGGGATTATATGTTTTGGTGCTAATTTCAAAAGTAGATTAATGTGATTTTTTTTGAAATTATAGAGTAATTTCTTTGCTATTTTGTCTTCGATTTTGTGTGTCGGCAAGATTACTTTACCTTGTTGTCTTTCCTAATTTAGTAAGATACTTTTTGGACGATGCATCTCAGAGTTTTTGCAGAAGACCTTATCGTTTTTACTCATTCAGGAAAATTTCCCACATGTTTCTTTGTCGTTTCCTTCTTTTTAAAATCTTTCTTAGGAATTATCAGATTTAACATGAATTTATTAGGGTTTTTCGGATCTGGTTTGCTAAAATTCTGAAACATGAGCTCTTGAAGAGTTAAGGTTATGTTGTGTTTTTGTTATTTGATAGATACCAAGTTTGATTTTGAGAACATATCTCACTTAACTCTTTGCTCATTTTGTTTATGGAAATGGTTGATTTGTATTTTACACACACATTGTGAATAATTTTATAGATTGCTATGGACCGACGAAGTTGGCCGTGGAAGAAAAAGTCATCTGATAAACCAACCTTAGTGCTTGAATCTGCAGCTGATGCTTCTCATTCTCAGGTTGAAAAGGTAAAATTACTCTGCCATTTTTGCTCATATTACTTTTGATGAAACTTCTATTTGTTGAATTGGTTATATATATTTTGGAAGCAGGATGTTGTTAAGAAGCCAAAGTATGTACAAATTTCTGTGGAGCAGTATACGCATCTCACAGGTTTGGAAGAACAAATAAAGACATACGATGTTCAAATCAAATCTTGTGAGAGTCAAGTTGAAGCTTATGAGGAGAAAGTTAAAAGTTTTGAAGAACAGATTGAGGCGTATGATGAGCAGGTTCAGAGTTATGCTGAACAGGTGCAGAGACTGAATGAGGATAAGGAGGACTTGAATGAAAAACTTTCTGCTGCTAATGAGGAAATAACTACCAAAGAGACTTTAGTGAAGCAGCACTCTAAGGTTGCTGAAGATGCTGTCTCGGGTATTCTACAAAACGTTTTTCTTACTTCCACTTAATGTTTTAAGCTGCAATTTAGACTCAAGTTTTATAGCCTTTTGTTGGTGCAGGTTGGGAAAAAGCTGATGCTGAAGCTTTGACATTGAAAAACACACTGGAATCTGTTACTCTCTCGAAACTCACAGCTGAAGATCGTGCAGCTCATTTAGATGGTGCATTGAAAGAGTGTATGCGGCAGATACGGAACTTGAAGAAAGACCATGAAGTGAAATTGCATGATGTTGCTTTAACCAAGACCAAGCAGATTGAGAAAATAACAATGGAGTTTGAAAAGAGGATCTCTGACTATGAACAGGAGCTACTAAGGTCTGCAGCGGATAGCGATGCCTTGTCCAGAACTTTACAAGAGCGGTCCAACATGCTAGTGAAAATCAGTGAGGAGAAGTCACGAGCTGATGCCGAAATCGAGACCCTCAAGAGCAATCTAGAAATGTGCGAAAGAGAAATAAAATCTCTCAAGTACGAAGTCCATGTAGTTTCTAAAGAGCTCGAGATACGCAACGAAGAGAAGAACATGTGTATTAGATCTGCAGAAGTTGCCAACAAGCAACACCTGGAAGGGGTGAAGAAAATAGCTAAGTTGGAAGCAGAATGCCAGAGACTAAGAAGTCTTGTGAGGAAAAAGCTGCCAGGACCAGCTGCTCTTGCTCAAATGAAGCTTGAGGTTGAGAACTTAGGCAGGGATAACGGAGATGCCCGACTAAAGAGATCTCCCAGCAAGGCTTCTAGTCCGTGCAAGTCGCCAAGGGGTTATTCATCTTCTGGTTCTGACTTTTCTCTCGATAATTCACAGAAATTCCAGAAAGAAAATGAGTTTCTAACAGAACGTTTACTTGCGATGGAAGAAGAGACAAAAATGCTGAAAGAAGCCTTGGCAAAGCGCAATAGTGAGTTGCTGGAGTCACGGAATCTTTGTGCTCAGAGCACTAGTAAGCTTCAAAGCTTGGAAGCTCAAGTTCAGCAAAATAATTCTCAAAAGTCCTCACTTGCAGTGTGTCCAAATCTGAGTACGAGCAATCCATCAAGTTCAATCTCTGTTTCTGAAGATGGGAATGATGATTCTGGAAGTTGCTGTGAATCTTTGTCAACAACTCCATCACAACAGACCAAGAAAGATAAGGAGATGGTGGCACTGGAAAGAGTTGAAAGTGTTAGTAGTCATGTGGAGCTTATGGATGATTTTCTTGAAATGGAGAAGTTAGCTTGTTTGCCAAACCAATCTAGCGGGAATGGTAGTATGGATTCCAAAGATTGTTCAGGTGATCAAAAGTCAGAACTGGTGAATGTTGAGGCTCATACCGAACTTGAGGACCCCGATAGAGGTTGTCCGGCAGTGATGGTATTCAGATCCAGATTATCAAAGGTTCTTGAATCTGTATCTGCTGATGCTGACCTAAGAAAGATTGTGGGAGATATAGAATGCATTTTGCAAGATGTGAATGCTTGTCTGGACCAGGACAAGCCTTCTGATGTGCAGGTGCATTCTGAAGAAGAGGCTGCTTTATGTCCAGAACATATCTTGTTGGATAATTGTCATTTGGAAGAACAAAAGCTGCAGAGCGTCCACCAAGATTTAAAAACTGCTGTTTCTCGGATTCATGATTTTGTTTTGTTGCTAAGAAAAGAGGTAAGGGTAGGTCAGGACACTGCTATTGAGGGAAATGGTTTTGTTGAACTGATCGAGGGCTTTTCCATCACATTCGACAATGTTTTAAGTGGTGAGAAAAATTTGGACGATTTTGTTTCGGAGCTTGCTAATGTCTTCAACGAGGCCATGGAGCTAAAGGTAAATTTTAGGGGTCTTGCTTCTTCCGAGGTTGAAATTGTTAGTCCAGATTGCATAGACAAGGTTGCATTACCCGAGAGCAGGGCTGTAGATAAAGATTCATCCAAAGAAATATATCAAAATGGATGTGTCCACAACGAGGCAGGGGTTCCATGTGATGAAAACAGAGTTTTGGGGTATGAACCAGACTCCAAATTACAGGAAATAGAAGAACTGAAATCAGAAAAGGAAAAACTGGCAGTGGATATCGAGGAGCTGAAATTTCAGTTACAAGAATCTGAGCAGCTGTTAGCTGACATAGGATCACAGTTGGATTCTGCTCAGAGGTCAAACAGCTTGGCGGATACACAACTCAGATGTATGACTGAGTCATATAGATCACTTGAAACACGTGCAGCTGATTTAGAGATCGATGTGAACAAGCTTAAGCAAAAGGTACGGAATTTAGAGAATGAGCTTGAAGATGAAAAACGCAACCACCAAGAAGCTATTGTGAGGTGTCATGAACTCGAAGAACATATTCAACGGTGAGTAGACCTTGAATGTTCCCATTTCCTGCACTTCCAATGATCCAGTTTAGTGTTAAGTAGCCTGGATGTTTACTTACTGTTTACGCGTATATATTTTCACTTTTTCCTAGAAACGGAAACACTTCTCTGGTTGCTGAGGATGAGGAAGAAGGTGATATCAAGAGCAAACAGGTAATGTTTCCGCAATGCTTCTCAGACTCTTATTTCAATGCCAATCGCGTTTTGCCTCTAATATTTCAGCATTTCTGATATAAAATTTGACTGCTTTTCTGCATTTCAATTCAGAACTCTTGATTCTTGATCCAAGTGGATTTGAAAAGAAACTCATTGCTCATATGTCCTCCTCTTATTTAATGCATTGTTCACAACACTACATGCAATCAGTTTAGGTGCATATACACATTTAATCACACAGACACAAAAACAAACACAAGCATACACATCTATAGACTCTGCACGCGTTGATTCATGAATCCTTAGGACTTTGAAGGTTTGAGTAAAAGAGAGAGAGGAAACAAAAAAAGAAGAAAACTAACATGAAAATATGTACAGGAGAGAGAGTTAGCATCAGCAGCAGAGAAGTTAGCGGAGTGTCAAGAAACCATATTTGTGTTGGGGAAGCAGCTGAAGTCATTACGGCCAAAGCCTGAACAAATGAGGTCACCACAAAGTGAGTCCTATTCTGAGGATGAACTAGGCACCAAGAACTACGCCGTAGACGAAGCTGACTCTTTGATTAACGAGGTCCCTAGATTTATGGAGTCTCCAAAATATCCTTCTGACTCGGAGACTAGCGATTTGATGACATCGCCAACACGAGTGGGTTCAAGGCTCTCGAGGTCAGGTTCATCTGGCAATCCGACCCCCGAGAAACCCTCCAGAGGAATCAGCAGGTTCTTCTCCTCCAAATCCGGATATTAGCCTTTGAAATAAAAGAGAGAAGAAGCTGTGTATGTGTACATGATGATATGTGATCAAATAACTCGAGAGTACTTTCGTGTTTTGGGCTCTTTTTGTCAGTTTTTACATTACTAGAGGTAATTAGTTACCTCCTTATCCAACGACGTGTGCATTTTAATGTTGATGTTCTGTTGTTATTGAATTAATCAAAGATGTATGTGACATTGCACTCACTTAACAATAATTTTATATTTCACTAACAAAACAAAAAGGTCGTTCGAAAAAGTTATGAAATATCCGTAACCAAAGTGGAAAGTGGAAGCGTGTTGAGAGACCTGTGAACTAATGATCAAAGCATGATTTTTGCACTCTTTTTTTTTTGTTTGACGTTGATTTTTGCACTTTTGTTTTCTGAAGATGAGATTTTGGAAGTAAACACTTGATCTCTTGGTGGATGTGTGTTAACATTTTCAATTATTTCTAAAGATTGAGAATTTTTTCAATGTATATCATTAAAACATGAACATTTTTGGAATCTGTTTCTAAACACTTTTTTTTTTTTTTTTAAATAAATTAAACATGTTGCCAAACATTTATAAATCTATTATAAATTTAAAAATTATAAATTAAACATATTTGAATCAATAACACTTAAATTAGTTCTTATTCCTCATTTCACATTTTATATATTACAAAAAATTTTATCCCGTGCGGACACACGAGTTTAGAATCAAAGAGATCAAGTAGTTATTTCTCTATTTTAAACCGAATAAATAATTAAAAAAATAATATTTGAGACGATTTTGACATATATTCTCTAACTAGATCAATGAGTTAACTAGTTAAATTATAAATACACCCTTGTAAAAATTTATTTATATATTATAGCAATTGTTTATTCTTAAAGTCATAGTTTAATTTTGCAGAAAAATAATAAATTAATTTAAATAATTTACCTCCGGTCAAAAGTATTTATTACAAAGACCAAAAAATGTTCTCCACGCTTCCATAAAAGTTAGATGATTATATTTTTTTCTACGATCCAGAGGTAAGAATGCACTGGCACTTCTTCTTCTCGTGCCCGCCTACAACGTACAAGCATATGGACACGGATCCGACAAAATGGACAGCAAACTCGTGCATGTTGTGTCAAATATGGGCTTATGGGCTTTCAACTCAAAACCAATTGGTAATGAGTGAATTGGCTTATATACTGGTGTTGGTCCTTTTATATTTCCGATGTGAGATCCTAACACGTCTCCTCGAGATGATGGCTTTTATCGGCCCATCTCAAACCGAATCCCACTTTAGGATCGGTAATAAACCCTTTTTGGACCACCCTACTTCGGTCAACAAACGAGGCTCTGATACCATGTCAAATATGGGCTTATGGGTTTCCAAACTCAAAACCAATTGGCAATGAATGGATTGGCCAATATTCCTTATATACTAGTGTTGGTCCTTTTATATTTCCGATGTGGGATCCTAACATGTTGTTTAAGGTTGATGGTTACGATCTCGATACCACTATTTTGAGCATGCGATTCACTGCTCCATGNCGTATTGCCGCTTCATTGGACAGCTAGCTCAATTTCTTACAACTTCCGTGAAGAGCTCCCGAGCTAAATTTAAGGGCAAGGCCTTCTTACGATATTATCTTTAGACACTTTGTTCTTGACTCCTAATCCGGATAGATTGCTGGATCGAGTGTGTAAACCGATCTAGAGACCGATCCTCTCTTATTTTTGCTCCATTTGCTTCTCCTTTGATCCATCTTGAAGCTCCAATCATCTCCTTCAATCCAAGCTACTCCTAAACACCTGAAAATAAGCTAAAAACGGCACAAAACAACCTAGGACATCTAAAATGCAAATGTAAGAATATGAATAGAAATATGCACTAAAACACACGAAAAAGACTCAAGAATGAAATGAAAACTAATAAAAATAAACGTACTAAAACGCTAAAATATGGCGTTATCAGTATACCATGCTCGAACGAAGCATATACAACTTCGGTATCATTTCATCAGATCATCTTTGGAAGATGGAGTGTTGGTGCTTGAAAAGATCCCCGAAAGTAAAAATCCGGCAGACATGCTAACAAAGATCGTGCCGTATGATAAGCTGAGGTTGTGTGCAACCTCAGTTGGCTTGCTAGACTACAAGCTTAGAAGACATGTTGCATTGATCAAGGTGTGAAGACAGATTGAAATCAGTCTTTGATAAACTGTATCGGTTTCTAACCCTTGTTTGTGTGTCTTTTATCGAGTCAACGTTTGTTTTTAGAGTCTTTTAGTTCTTTATCGAGTCTTTTTAATTTTTAGGTCACTTTGGGAGAAAATGAGCTGTTTTGGGCGAGAATGAGCATATGCAGATGCAGAATCATGCAGAGACATCAGAAGTTTGGCATTGGTTGAAGACCTTCCCACCGATGGATTGAGCTCAAATTTTGATACAAGATAGAAGTATGAATTAGCTTTCATTTGGAAGTAGTTTGAAGTCATTCTAACGGTGCGATCAAAAGGTATACCGGTTTTAGTGAAAATAGTCCAGTCTGGCGAGCAGAAGAAGCATGTGTAGAACGGAGGAACACGAGCGGGTTCCATCAATCGATCTCCAAAAGGATCGATCGATCCTTTTCTTCAAGAATTCCATAAACAATTTCGATCGATCGATCCGACCCCTGACGAGAAAAAAGGCAATTTCGGACTTCCTATTTTGCCTTGGAATCATCCCAACTCGACCTAATTCGACCCAAGACCTGTTTATAATTATTTTAAGCCACTTTTTAAGGTTACGCTTTATTTTTCTTAGACATCTTTCATCTATTTCAATTATATGTTTGGGAGAAGATCTCTGAACCTTTTCTAACAAATTTGGAGAAGATTTATGAACCCTCTTATTACATGTTAAATTTCTTTATGATTTCTCTCATATCTCTTTGCTTATTCTCTGTAACTATGTGTGAGTAGATTTCATAGTTAGGTTTTAGGGTTTTCAAGGGAATTCATGAATTGCTAATTTAAGATTGTTATATAGGGAATTATCGATTGGTTTCTTCATCTATTGTTGATCTTATTGCTGGAACTTGACTTGCAGCCTAGATTCTGCTCTTAGGTGTATTTACACGCCGAAAGCGTTTGTTAAATTGCCTGAAAGAACATAGATGAGCAAAATATCCTTAACTAACGGGAGTTGATGTTATTGTGTTTTGTGAACTTATCAAACTCGCTTATAATGCATGTTTAGGTTGTTGAATTCAACGGGAGTTAGTATTCATATATCTAATACATAGGGATTTAATACTTTGGGAAGAGATTGATCTAGTCTAATGATTTGAGTTCGAGAACGATTCTTAATGCTTTCCTTGCCTGATTTTCTGTTTTGCAATTCATGGTTCCTGCGAATTTCCTTGAAGTTTGATGCCTTTAATTCATAAGTTTAATTTGCTTTTATTTAGCTTGTTATTTCATTGCATTAAAACCACAAACAACTCTCATTATTCTTAGCTTACTTTACTCTTGCATTCTTGTAGTGTTTCACTTGGTCTATGTGGATTCGATCCCTTCTATACTACTTCGTTTGTTGTGTTCTTGCAGTATAATTTTAGGGTTAAACTCTGAAGTGTTTCAAGTTTTGGCGCCGTTGCCGGGGACCAATTGTGTTACCTACGAGTCTTGGACTAGAGTTCAGACTAAGACACTGACTTTTACTAACTTTTTATTTTCTTCCTTTTTGTTTCTTATAGTTGATGGCCATGGACTACAATGATTGGCCACAAGAAGAGGATGCCACATTTGATGAATACATTCAAGATGAGCCATACGTGGAGCCACCATTTGATGAAAGTATACTCACACCAAAACAAAAAGTGGAGTTGGATAAGCATCATGAGAGAACCCAACGATGAAAAGGAGTGACATAGCCGCTATGATCCGTTTGAACCTCATGTCATATCGGGCAGCACTTGAGGGAAGGGAGCTCACAATGTCCAAGATAATGGTTAGCTCATGCATTTAAAGAGGTAATTTATTGGGTTCCACCATGCCAACTAAAAGGTATTTTTGACTCAACTTTTGCAATCTATGATTATGAGAATAGTCATTTGCCTTTCATTGAAGATGTAGCTTCTAGTTTACATACTCATGTGCTCATTGATGAATGCTATGATTTAATTTGTGAGTCTCAAAGACTAGATTCCTTAAGAGTATAAAAGCTTGCTAGAGATTACCATGAAGTATGTTTTGATATTAATTATCTATGTGTTTTGAATGTTCATGATCTCGAGTTTAAGCTTTCAATGCCTGAAGAATCTAGATCTTGAATGAGATAGATGACCCTAAGGTTGAGATGGAATCTAGGAAGGAGGATATTATGTTTTACATGATTGATGGAGATGAAGTTGACTATTTTGTGATTAACTCGTTTAAACCAGAAGTTGACTTTATTTTTCCATCAAATGCATTTGATGCTCATGAGCATCTCACCATCAAGGAAAATTCCAAGATATATGCTACATTCGTAGTAAACTTCCTTGATGTGAGTTTTGTTTCTTTGCCATGGATAGTTGCATGCCATGTTGCACATTTTGTTTCTTGCCCTAACAGGAGAAGGACCAAAGGTGCATTGGCTCAACCTTTTGATTCTCATGATTAACATCTGAGACCGAAGTCAAGCTAACGACTATAAACAAGCGCTTGGTGGGAGGTAACCCACTGGTAAGTTTTCTTTTCTTTATTTTTATTTTTCTTGAGTCTGTTTTGCCTTCCTCTTGGCTTATTCTCACACCGAGACGGTGTGAAGTAAGTCTGGGGGAGGGTATTTGTCATTACTAACGTTGTTTTCTTTTTGGAGTCATTTTGATCTTTTTCTTGAGTCGTTTTATTGAGTCAAATTTTTGTTGGAGATGATGATCACAATCTTGGAACTCTTGTTATGATTTTTCAGCTAAGTAACCATTGTTACAGGATTAGTTTCAGACCAGACTAATGAAAAATCCAAAGGCTGACTAGTTAATCAGAGGCATCCATGTTTCCAGAAAAATTCAAAAAGCTTGAGCTAGTTTCTGAGCTCTTCCTTTTACCTCATCATTGTGATTGATGTCTTCAGAGCTTGATTCCTCATTTGTATATGATGAGACAACCTCTATGAAAGTATGGTACTCCTCTCCCTTGTTTAAAGAAAAGCAGAAAAGATGAAATGATTTTCTTTTGGGTAAAGGGCTAGAAAAATTTCCATCAATCCCATTATTTTACTTCAAAAGAAATGATCACACTAAGGTTGGAAGCAAGGTTGAGGAAAATTTCTAGGGATACCATTATTCACTTACACCTTGGAATAAAAGGATGACACGGAAGTGAACCGGGGATTTGGTGGCAAAAACCATCAGTACACGAGTTTCATCAACCTTGATCATATAAAAAGAAGATGAGAAAAGAATAAGTCTGGGGGAGAGAAGGAGTACCAAAGGGTGTGTAGTTGTCTTGTCATGGTATCGAAAGGAAAATAGTCTAGAAGGTTTTTGGCACTATGATCTTTTGATGAGACCCAACGAGGATAGCTTTTTGGATTATTCTGTGAGATAATGAGTTGAATCTGGGAAGTTGAGATGCTTGTAGAGAAGTACATGGTGGTTCGATCTAGAGCTGGTTTTGTAATACGTGGATTACAAGGTTGGAGGATCATTGCAGTGTTCTAAAGAGAAGGTGAGTCTCTGCGTTTTCAAACCTCTTCTTTATTCTTGGTTTTATGTTTGCTTGAGGACAAACAAAAGACTAAGTCTGGGAAAGTTGATAAACTGTGTTTTTACCGGGTTCTAACCCTTGTTTTGTGTCTTTTATCGAGTCAACGTTTGTTTTTAGAGTCTTTTAGTCATTTATCGAGTCTTTTTAGGTTTTAGGTCACTTTGGAAGAAATTGAGCCATTTTGGGCGAGAATGAGCATATGTAGATGCATAATCATGTAGAGACGTCAGAAGTTTGGCATTGGTTGAAGACCTTCCCACCGATGGATTGAGATCAAATTTTGATACAAGATAGAATAATGAATTAGCTTTCATTTGGAAGTAGTTTGAAGTCATTTAACGGTGCGATCAAAAGTTATGCTGGTTTTAGTGAAAATAGTCTAGTTTGGCGAGTAGAAGAAGCATGTGCAGAACGGAGGAACACGAGCGGGTTCGATCGATCAATCTCCAAAAGGATCGATCGATCCTTTTCTTCAAGAATTCCAAAAACAATTTCGATCGATCGATCGAAAGAAGGACCGATCGATCCGACCCCTGACGAGAAAAAGGCAATTTTGGACTTCCTATTTTTCCTTGGAATCATTCCAACTCGACCTAATTCGACCCAAGACCTATTTATACTTATTTTAAGCCACTTTCTAAGGCTACGCTTTATTTTTCTTAGACATCTTTCATCTATTTCAATTATATGTTTGGGAGAAGATCTCTGAACATCTTCTGACAAATTTGGAGAAGATTTATGAAACCTCTTATTACCTATTGAATTTGTTTATGATTTCTCTCATATCTCTTTGCTTATTCTCTGCAACTATGAGTGAGTAGATTTCATAGTTAGGTTTTAGGGTTTTCAAGGGAATTCATGAATTGCTAATTTAAGATTGTTAGATAAGGAATTATCGATTGGTTTCTTCATCTATTGTTGATCTTATTGCTGGAACTTGACTTGCAGCCTCGTTTCTGATCTGAGGTGTATTTACACGCCGAAAGCGTTTGTTAAATTGCCTGAAAGAACATAGATGAGCAAAATATCATTAACTAACGGGAGTTGATGTTATTGTGTTTTGTGAACTTATCAAACTCGCTTATAATGCATGTTTAGGTTGTTGAATTCAACGAGAGTTAGTATTCATATATCTAATACATAGGGATTTAATACTTTGGGAAGGGATTGATCTAGTCTAGTGATTTGAGTTCGAGAATGATGCCTAATGCTTTCCTTGCCTGATTTTATGTTTTGCAATTCATGGTTCCTGCGAATTTCCTTGAAGCTTGACCCCTTTAATTCATAAGTTTAGTTCGTTTTTATTTAGCTTGTTATTTCATTGCATTAAAACCACAAACAACTCTCATTAGTCTTAGCTTACTTTACTCTTGCATTCTCGTAGTGTTTCACTTAGTCTCTATGGATTCGATCCCTTCTATACTACTTCGTTTGCTGTGCTCTTGCAGTAGAATTTTAGGGTTAAACTCTGAAGTGTTTCAGTCTTCAAGTGGGAGATTGTTAGTCAAACAATTCGGTGTGAAGACGGTGGAGTTGGCTTGGACGGTGGAGTTGGTTGGACGGTGGATAAGGTGGTTCACCCATAAAGAAGCCTCACTTGTCAACATTTGTTGGCTCCTCATCTTCTATATAAACCCATGTAAAGTGAATAAGAAATTCCATTCATCAAAAACAAGAAAACGAGAGAGAAAGAAGAAAAAATCCCAAAACAAAAGAAAAAGAAAAGAGAGAAAGAAAGAAGAAATCGTGAGAGAGAGAAAAAGGGAGAGAAAAGAGAGAAAGAAAAAAAGAAATCGTGGGAGAGAGAAAAAGGAGAGAAAAGAAAAAAAATATTTCTTCTTTTTTGCTTGAGTGTTATCGGGTTTGGATGTGAGTTGAGAGTGTTGTAAAATTTCCCTGGTTAATAATAAAAGATCTGCAGCAGGTCCGGAGACGTAGGCAAAATTGGCCGAACTCCGTTAACAAATTGTGTGTGTTTTATCGTTTCCATAAATCTGATTTATCAAAAATTTGACGTTATTTCCTAACAGACTGACCCGTCGTAGAACGGAATTCTGACATTTTCATGGTCGAGGATGATCGCCTCGGTAATTCTCGTCGTAAAGGGGGTCTTTCGGGATTCCCTTGGCAAGTGATCGTCCTCGGGGACTACGCTAATTGTGTGACGCTATGTTGGACTGATGGCTCGCCTTTTGATATCGCTCTGAGTGGGAGCTGCTTCAGTCCTACCTGCTTCGTCTACCCAGGATCGGTTTGCCTCGTCGCGTTGCGCTTGGCACTGATGTATTCGTAGCTCGCCAGCGCGCTGCATTTGCTCCACTCAGAGGATATTTTCTTCCTCTTCTGTTAACTTGTTGTTGAAACGGGCCGAGCCGTGGATATTCCTCAAAATTACTTTTCCCAGGCTATTGTGTTGATCTTGATCCATTCTCATCAGCTCGCTAACTAGTCGCATCTGCTCGGTCCAGAGAAGGTTTCCTCCCAGGAGATTGTTGTCAAGTCGGCTCGGGTCCGAAGTATTCTCCCCGGCTTGTGGTCCTTCTTGTGCCGAGGTGGACTCACCGTTCATGATGCGACCCGAAGTGCTGGCTCCTTTGGTTCAGATTGTCTCGCCGCTGGGGCCTCTCCCGGGGTGAATTCTCGTGAACTCGGCGGCTTGGTGCTCTGTCTTGTGGGCCGACTGGGATGGATTAGACGAGGACGGTTTTGTCGCCGCTGGTGTCGCTTCCCCGGACGGGTATGGC
The DNA here is from genome assembly GCA_002933915.1 of Eutrema heterophyllum. Classification (NCBI taxonomy): domain Eukaryota; kingdom Viridiplantae; phylum Streptophyta; class Magnoliopsida; order Brassicales; family Brassicaceae; genus Eutrema; species Eutrema heterophyllum. Next base: position 17,155 of record PKMM01011766.1, read on the forward strand.
GATTGAAATTTTCTTCCCGAGGTCGTCGCATGGCTCGAGAAGTCGAGAGCGGTTGGACCAAGATCGAATCGCTGTGGGCTAAAGATGTCTTTCTCGATCCCGCTTCTTCAGGTGCCGAGGTGAGCTTGTCGTCCTTGATACGTCCTGAGGCATCGGCTCATTCACCTCGGTTTTCTCCATCATTGGCGATTTTGTTTGTTCCGAGGCGAGGTTTCTCTAGCTCAGGGGCTTGCTGCTTCACTCTGGAATTTGATCGAGGTGGATCTGACGAGGTTGGCCTTGGTGCCGCGGACGTCACTTCTCCAGATGAGCATAATGGCGGTTGTCCTCGGTTTTCCGAAGTGGTTCCGGGTGTTGAGAAATCGAGGGTTGTTGGTTTGAGGCCGAGCCCTCTTGTGAGGCTTCCTGGAAATGCGTCCGAGCCGAGATTCTCAGTTTGCCAGTCATTGGTCCGATCTCCCGAGATCAGCACCTTGATTTTTTCGGATAGGATTTTGTTCAGCTTATCTTGTTCCTCTGTCTTCTTTAATAACGAGGTGATCTTGTCCTTCAATTTGGTTAAGGGCGCCGACGTTATTTCCACGGCTGCTACGAGAGTACCGTCAGGACCGATCACTCCACCGGTTGTTCCTTCCGCGTTATTGTTAACTTTGTCATGGGTTCGCTGATCGCCAATCATATCTTCCGATCTCGCTCCTGGTATTTTTTTGAGTAAAAACTTCTGACTCCCCACAGACGGCGCCAAACTGTGAGAGTCGAAACTCACACAATCAATCTTTTGTCGAGACTTTTAGAGCGAACATAAGTTTCAAGGGAAAAACACAGTATGAGATCCTAAGATGGTATTTTATCGCTGTAAGAAAGCGTTTTGAGTACAAGTTGCTAGGAGCTATTGCTAGGGTTTCAACATGGGTTTCAAAGATAATTGTGAATGCTATTTATACGAGTTTGGTAGCGAGTATCTCGGAAGTAGAAAGGAAGATTTCCTTTTTGCTTTGGGCGACCACCGCCTTAGACTAGGGCAGCTGATGATTTGGGCCTTTATCTCGGTCGGGAGGATTAGGCAGTCTATGTTTCGGCCCACCATGCTTTCGATTCGAGGCGGGATGCGCTGGCCTCGGCTCGGTTTCAAGCTTGACTTCGGTTTGGTGGAGCGATGTCAATGCTTCGGCCTCAGCTTTGTTCTTTCGGATGGGGCGTGATAACTGGAGTGGATGAGAGCTGGTATCCGGCCGGCGCGACTTATGTTAACCTCGTGTGGGTGAAAACCGACCCCAACAATAACCATAACAAAAAAGTAATTAACAGTAATATTGTGGTGACAAAATCATCCACATTTAAACAGTAAATAAGTTTTTTGGCGTTTGAGACGTCCACTATAATATCAATAGTAAATAATTTGGGTGGTGTCTGATACGTCCGCTATAATTATAACAGTAAATAATTTAGGTGGCGTCTAAGTCGTCCACTATAATAATAACAGTAAATAATTATGGTGTATTTAGCAACCATGATAAAAATAATAACGAGGTGACAAACCGCTCTTTATAATATTTAGTAAATAATGGTGCATTAAAAAACCATTGTAAAATAATAAATTATTATAGAGTCGACATACTGTCCGTTATAGTATGATATATATTATGAATATATTTTTAATCATACCTTAGAGTGATTGTGTAAATAGAATTTATCATAAAAATAAATATAAATAAAGACAAAAATATTATATCTGGTGGATGATCGGGACACTGATAATAGAAAAAAAACTAATAAAAATTTATATTAAAGAATTTCTTCGTTAAAGTTTATAATTGAAGGTGTGTGGTTTCGTATATATAAATTGAAGGTGTGTGGTTTCGTATATATAAGAAAATGTAGAGTTATTATGACAATGGGCTCCACATAAAAAACCATTCGTAATCGTTACGCCTAATTTTATCGACTTTCATAACGAAACAATATTTTTCCTTCATTTTTATTTTTATTTTTTTTGTTTTTTGATAAGTATTTGAATTTCATTAACAAATGAGATGGTTTGTAAAATTACAAAGGAGCTAAAGCAGAGTAGAGTAGACATTACCAAAAAAAAAAAAAAAAACAAGGAATAGTCTAAGATATAAACATTAGGAAAGAGTTAGGCATATGAGAGCCACGTTTGCATTAGCTCACCAAGAGCCTTGCGTTTCCGTTTGGCGAGGATTGCATCACGAATCAGACGATCACAAGCTTTGAAGATCATCTGAGTAGAAGTGTGTGTTGTTGAAAAGCCTGTTGTTTCGTTCCGACCAAATAGCGTAGATGATAGCTTGAGAAACCAGCCGTCGTAGAGTCCTTGGAGAAATGATGTCTTTGAGATCTAACCACATTGAAAAAGCATTCCAAATATGAAAAGCAAAAGGATGGTAACCCAGCGTCTTTAGGGCCATGTCCCAAAGGGCTTCACTTAATGAACATTTAAGGAAAATATGTCTCTGTTTTCCTCGAGTCTGTCGCAGAGGCAACATATTTTGTTGGTGTGCATTCCCCACTGAGCAAGGCGATCTTTGGTAGGTAATCGATTTTGGTGAGTCACCCACATTGTAAAAGCATGTCTCGGAATAGCACCTTTGAACCAAACATTTTTCGTCCAAGCTTGCGGACGTTGCCTAGGTCTCAAACTTTCCCAAGTGTTTTTTGTTTTTTGTTTTTTGTTTTGCGTTTCTTAAAGGCCCATAAAATTAAAGCCTAATCGACTCTCATTCGCAGGTATATATATATATCCCACCCTTTCAATCAATCGGCAGCCGCATAATGTCTAGCCCTAATTTACCTCTCGCCGTCGAAACCATGTCCGCTTCTCCCGTCGAAACCATGCCCCCATCTAACGACGACATCATCATGTCTGAACCCATGTTCTCCGGTAAGATCTCGCTCTTTCTATCTCTCTCTGTGTCTCTTAAGGACCATGTATTACTTTATATGATTTCATATCATCGATCTCCGAGAATACATGATCGATCTGATTGTTTATGCGTACCCTCGCTCGCTCTCTCTCTCTCTCTCTCTCTCTCTCTCTCTCTCTCTCTCTCTCTCTCTCTCTCTCTCTCTGTGTGTCTCTTAAGGACCATGTATTACTTTATATGATTTCATATGATCGATCTCCGACGATCTGATTGTTTATGCGTTCCTTGTTTTTTAAAACCTTCCTCGCAGGGCCTTGCACACGTGTCTTCTGGGACTTGGTGGATTATCCATTCCCTAATGGTCTTGCTCCTGATTTGATTTATCAGAAAATGAATTCAATTCTTGAGAATATGGGTGTCTTGGTGAGGTGTCAATCATGGCTTATGTTGATAAGGAAAACTTCAGGGATGAATGGCTCGATGATGCCTATAAGAAAGCCAGAATCAACATCGTTGTTGTTCCCCTACAAGGTGAATTCTCCTATTTATGTCTCTAATAATGGTCTTTAATTATTCCTTTTTTGTTGTTTACATGTATATATGTCTCTAATAATCTAGACCGACGTTGATATATACTTTCAGGGGATGATAAAACGAGAGGTCGTTTTATGTTAGTGGACATTGCTGTGTGGGCAGACACTACAAGAAAACAGCGTTTTAGCGACTACATAATCAGTCGTAATGTAGTCGGTAAAACAGTTTTAGCGACTACATTACGACCACGTGAGGTAGTCGTAAATGTCTAGTCGCAAAAACACGTAGTCGGTAATTAGTCGCTAATGTATGACTACTTTGCGACTTTGTTGCGATGACAGTAAGCAGTCGCAAACCAGTCGCATATCAGTCGTAATATATGCGACCATGTACCGACTACATTAACGACTAACATGCGACTAACGTACGACTATATATTGTGTCGTGTGGAAGTCGTTTGGTGTAGTCGTTAAAGAGTCGTGAAATGTTGCGACTGATTTGCGACTAATATGTTCACGGAATAGAGATTTGGTCATCGTTTTACGACTGTTTTGCGATGGATTTGGGACTACATAGCGACTGAATTGCGACTACCTAGCGACTGATTTTATCAACGAAATTCAAAATGGTTATACTGTACCCAATTTGTATTACCTAGCAATTTGGAAATCATATACAAACTAATACCTAGCAAAGAATACTAGAAATTTAAAATGAAAGAAACATACAGTAATAAAGAAACATTAATATATATTATACATTGTTTTAGCATATCAAATACAAACCAATACAAAGAAAGGTCCAATGTTCAAAACCTGAAATAAAATGACTGCCTAGAATGTAGAATCATGCTGCCGATCAGATTGAGAAGCCATGAAGTCTAGGAAATTTGGATCAGTTTCACGAAGATACCTTTCCACCATTGAATAATGCTTCTGGTCAGCTTCAAGTTTGGTAAGCTTGCTTTGTTGGTCAGCTGCAAGTTTGGTAAGCTCTGCCTCACGCCGAGCATTAGAAGCAGCTTGTTCTTCTATTTGGCGTTGAGCTTCTTCCAACTTATCTTCCAGGGATTGAAACGATGAAGAGGTTACTTCGAACTTGCGTTTTCCACCAACATGAGACTCTGCGAGGCTTCCTATTCCATATGGTCTGCCTCTGTCATCCGTGTACGTTGACTGCATAAATAAAACCAAGATTTATAAAACCAGATGACACAAAACCAAAAGATAACATAGATTTCGTATTTACCTGAAGAAAGAGATCGTTGTATTCCTCTGTGGTTAGCTCTCGCTGTTGCGACCTACCGTCTGAAA
>PKMM01011766.1:28743-46222 GCA_002933915.1 Eutrema heterophyllum
GATTTGTGATTTTTGATAAATAATCTAACCTATATTTAAGGAAATCTAAAGTAATCTAAATTAATATCTAAATTTTTGGAATTAAATATAAATACAAAATAAAATGCACTTTTTAATTAATAGTGAACTAAATATATATCTTTGGTAATATGTATAGTTATCCACATAAATTATAGCCTTAAATATATATTTTGTTTTTGGACACAAAAAGTGTATATGTTTTAATAGTATAGATATGAGACTTTAAAACATTTACGGGGTGTATTGAACTAAACATTTGAGTGGTTTGAGTTTTAATAAGATTTTAGATGATTTTGATGATTTTTGGTGAATTTAAAAAAATTGTTATAATTTGATTTAGAATTCTCTGCAATCCCACATAAAATCATGAGATTTTGGTCTTTGTATTTTTAACTAAGAACCCCCTCTAAAATCTCTTGAAAATCTCTTGAAGTCATTAAAATCTCAATACTCAAAACATTTTCAATAACAATGGATTTTAAAAGACATTTACAAATCTTATATCCAATAATACTAGATTTTTGAAAACTTTTTAAAAATCATGTTTGAATAATATTATGATTTGTTATTTTAATTCAAATAACTTCAAATGCTCGGTTCAATACATCCCCTTAAAGTGTGTTTGGATAATTTTAGATTTTAAAATTTTATTAAATAAATTAAAGTTTTAAGAGTACGAAAGAGCTCCCGAGTTCTAAAACTTCTCTAGAAACATCATAAAATCTCTCTCACCTTCTTTAAATGTTCTAGAGAATTATTTTAGTTAATTATCTAGATATTTGTAATCTTATATATATATATATATAGAAAGCTCTAGAGATAAGGAGAAGGTTTGTAAGATATTTTCTAAATAGCTCATTCCTCTCACTTGTAAGACGTAGAAAAAGTTGAACAAGTGAATATAGCAACTTCAAAGAAAGAGTTTTCCTAATCATAAGTTCTCAAAATTTCTTGAAAAGTCTTTCAAGTATTCTCTAAGTCTAAGTGTTCTTTCATATTCTTTTTCTTCATATGTAGATGTTGATTCTCTTGGTTTCTTTTGGATTTCTCGAGTATTACAGTTTTAGGTTAGTATTATACGATTAGTGGTTTGTTTACATGGTTGACTCTCGAGTGACTCTAGTGTGGTTAGAGTTATTGATGTTCAGTTTGATTTTGACTCTTTTTAGAAAGAAAAAAGGTCTGCTTTTGTCACTGCTAAAGTTGTATTTCATTTTCTCTTTTTTTCTTTGGACATCTAACGAATGGCTTTGCCAGCTTTAAACATAAATTCCAAATAAAGTCCACGTTAAGAAGGATCGTACACCCTGTTTCCCTTATTTGGGCTTAAGATTCTCTAATTCAATTGAAGTCTTTCACTTTAATAAAATTAGAGCTAGTGCCTAGAAAACCTTTCCCTTTTGTGTTATTTTATCATGATTAGCCTTTTTCAACGATTATTCCTCGACACAGTTTGAGTTCTTGAGTTCTTAATTTTTATCATCTTCAATCAAAGGAATTCAATAGGAAGAATGAAAAGAAAAACAAGCTCATCTGTTCGGTGCTATTGGAAGTTAGTGGTCTGGGTGACAAGAGAAGAGAGTTAGAGGAGGTTTTCGTCATTGGTGTGAAGATGTCTTCAGCCATGGACAAAGCTTTGATGTCTATGTCGCTAGAAGAGGAGGATCTACCCTTTGATATGCCGGATCTGCCTGAGTTCAGCTCTTGTGAGAAGAATATGCTGAGTGTGGTGGGGAGACTCTTAAATCCAGCGTGTTAAAAGATGGCAAGTTTGATTCTGGATATGCCTAGAAAATGGCAGAAATACGATAAGGTGAGGGGAGTAGCTTTATTGAAGGAAAAATTTCAGTTCATCTTTCAGAGTGAACACGATTTGATTGATACTATGGAAAAAGGAATTCATTCCTTCAATGAATGGTCGCTAGCGATTGAGCGATGGGTGGAGCATCCTCCTACGGACTACCTGCAGTTCGTTCATATCTGGGTTCAGATAAGTAACATCCCGGTCAATCATCGCACTGAAGCAGCAATAACAGCTCTAGGAGATCTGGTCGGTCAAGTTGTAGAACTCGCTTTCAACCCTGAGAAGGTTCAAACTCAAAGTTTTGTGAGAGTAAGAATTCGGTTTGATGTGTCAAAGTCTCTGAGAAGATCGAAAGTTGTGAATCTTCCGTCAGGTGAGCAAACTTTGGTCTTTTATCTTTATAAGAGGATTCAAAAGAGATGCTACACTTGTCAAAGGCTTAACCACGACCAGAGTGTTTGCCCGATACTGGTTAAAAAAAGAGAAGACATTTTTTTAGCAAGAAGGAAAGGTCTTACTGCTGTATCGACAAAGCCTCCGCTGGTACTGAAGGAAGATAATCCTCTTTTTGGAGTTGTGGCAGAAGATCAGGTTGGAATCACTCCAAATACTGAAAGACCTCGGATTGCAAAGGAAGTTCTGGAAGGAATGAGGCAATACTTGATGGTCGTGAATGGTGATAAGGATAATTAGAGAAGAAAGAGTAAAGAACTCTCTGTTTGAAGTGGAGAAGGATCCGATTGCAAGAAAAACGTCTCAAGTCTAGAACCTCTACCGTTGATATCTCGTGATGTTAATAAAGGTAAAGGTCTGGTTTTTGGTTATGACACTTCTGATTCAAGCTCCAAGTCAGATTTGAACTCCAATCCTAATATGAAGTTGACGGCTTCTGCGATAAGAGTTGGGTCAAACACGAGGTGCTTGTCGAGCTCAAACTCCCTGTCAATGGAAAGTAATGAGCTGAGCCTTGTTGATGAATCCCCTTCTAACATTTCTCCGACGGTTTTCAGAACAGGCGTTTCCGATGCTAGTTCTTCCGGGATAAATGTGAAAAGGGCAAATCCAAGGTCCATACCTGACAAAAGAAAGAGGAAACTCAAAGGAGCAGAAGGAAAAATTGATGCAAAAGATGTGGAGAAGAAGAAAGGATTAGTGGAAGGGATAATTGGAAAAAGAAAAGCGGACACGGAGATTGGAACTAAACCAAAAGCTGCAAGGAGTGGCAACAAAGAGATGGTCCCAAATGAGGGACTGTCCCATTTCTAATGAGCATATTGAGCTGGAACTGTCAAGGGTCGGGAAACACTGAGACAGTTCGTAGACTGCGGGAAATACGCAAAAAGTATTTTCCAGATTTTCTGTTTCTCATGGAGACTAAGCAAAAGTTTGGTTTCATCGAAAGTTTGAAGAATGGTTTGGGTTATGATGAGTTTGTCACTGTCGAGCCAATTGGTGTAAGTGGAGGTTTGGTAGTGATGTGGAAGAAGAGTTTTCAGGTGGAAGTTATTTCATCGGATAAGAGAGTCATTGATTTGAAGGTTAAAATGGGGTCTCTTGGTTTCTTTTTGTCTTGTGTTTATGGTGATCGCGCGAAGAGGCAACTGGTTTAGGAGCAATTAACGAGCATTGGTTTGTCTCGTGATGAAGCATGGATTTTAGTTGGTGATTTCAATGAGCTAATGTACAAACTTTTTGGGATTTTAGGAATATGGCAGAGAATTGCAATATTAAGGAAATGAGAAGTTCTGGTAATAGTTTTTCCTGCGCTGGCTGGAGAGACAAAGTTTGGGTCCAATGTCGTCTCGATAAAAGCTTCGAGAATGATGAGTGGTTTCGTTTATTCCCTCGATCGCAACTGGAATACTTTGATATGAGGGCTTCGGATCATCGACCTATAAGAGCTAGTTTTGCGTTGGAGAGTGATGATCCAAACAGAGAAAGATTCTTTTTCGATAAAAGAATGGTTGGTAAAGATGGTATTGAAGATGTCATAAGAGAAGCTTGGGGTGATGGGTCTATGCACATCCCAATCTCGTTGTTAGATAGAATCAGTAGATGCCGTCAAGGTTTGTCTAAATGGAAAAATGCTTCTGGTTTGAATTCAACGAGTCACATTCAGCATTTAGAGAAGAATTTGGAGTTGGAAATTGGAAAAAAAACACCGGATAATTACAGGATGTTGTGCTTAAAACGTGATCTACCAGGTGCCCATAAGGAAGAGGAGATCTTTTGGAAACAACGCAGTAAAGATCAATGGCTTACGGTCGGTGATCGGAATTCAAAATTTTCCCATAACAGCGTCAAAGGTCAAATGCTTCAGAATCGCATTGTGTTCCTTTTGGATGAGTCTGGAATTGAACAATTTACTGAGGGATCGAAAGGAACAGTGGCTGTTAATTATTTCAAAGATCTTTTCATGAGTTCTAATCCATTCGATTTGGATTCACTCTTCAAGGGTTTCACGAGCAGAGTTTCACCGGCAATGAACTCTCTTCTCCCTGCTCCGGTGTCTGACGAAGAGATTAAAAAGGCAGCTTTTGCGGTGAAAGGAAGTAGTGCCCCGGGAGAAGATGGTTTAACAGGAATTTTCTATCAAAAGTTTTGGCACATTGTCGGGCATGCTGTTTCTAGAGAAATTAAAGGTTTTTTCAGATCAGCAATTATTCCAGATGGCTGGAATCATACTCAGATCAGCCTATTACCGAAAGTCCCTAATTCGTCTTTGATGAAAGACTTGAGACCCATCAGTCTTTGTTCAGTCCAATATAAGATCATTTCAAAGCGTATTTTGCCAGATATTATCTCGGATACCCAAGGAGCTTTTGTGTCGGGTCAACTTATATCCGACAACATAATCATTGCACACGAAATGGTTCACGGTCTTCGTACCAATGCTGCGGTGGTAGAGGACTTTATGGCAATAAAAATAGATATGTCAAAGGCTTATGACCGTGTCGAATGGTGTGTCTTAGAAATTTTATTGGAAAAAATGGGTTTCGATCACGTCTGGATCCGTTGAATAATGTCTTGTGTCAACTCAGTGACATATACAGTTCTCCTCAATGGTCGTTCACATGGTTATATTAAGCCGGAACGTGGGATTCGGCAAGGAGATCCGCTTTCTCCATTTTTGTTCATCCTTTGTGCGGAGGCGTTGGTAAGTTGTCTTAACCAGAGCGAATCTTGCGGAAAACTTCATGGCGTATCCCTTGCCTCTCATGGTCCTTCGGTTCATCATCTATTGTTTGCTGATGATAGTCTGCTTATGTGTAAAGCTTCAACGGAGGAAGCGACAAAGATTAAAAACTGTCTTAAGCTTTATGGGGAAGCTTCTGGTCAGGTAATAAATAAAGGAAAATCCTCTATCATTTTTGGGACTAAAGTCAGTGGTGCTAAGGAATCTGAAGTGAAAAGAGTCCTGGAAATTGATAAAGAAGGTGGTGAAGGGTTTTATCTTGGCCTGCCGGAATGTTTTAGCGTCTCGAAGCGGAAGCTCATTAATTTTATCCAAGAAAAGGTTCAAAAAAGAGTTAACGGGTGGTTTGCAAAATCATTATCTCCAGGAGGTAAGGAGATTTTGCTTAAATTAGTGGGTCTGGCGCTTCCAGTGTTTGCGATGCAATGTTTTAAACTTCCAAAGGGGCTGTGTGCCAAGTTAACAAGCGTTTTGTCAGAGTTTTGGTGGAGTAACAATAAGGATCATAGGAAAATATCGTGGGTATCCTGGTTAAAACTTTGTAAGAAAAAGGAAGAAAGTGGATTGGGGTTTCATGATATTAGTAACTTTAATCAAGCTCTTCTCGGGAAATAAGCTTGGAGAATTTGGAAACGTCCAGATTCCTTGTTAGCTCAGATTTTAAAACAGAGATATTATAAGAGTATTTCTTTTCTCGATTGCAACGTTGGTTCACGTCCATCCTTTGCGTGGCGAAGCATTCTCCATGGGAGAGAAGTTTTGAAACAAGGACTAGTTAAATCCATTGGTGATGGTCGTGATACTCATGTTTGGGGAGACAATTGGATTTTGGGTGATCTGCCAAGACCTCCGGATTATCACGTTGATTATCCAATTGATTTATCGCTTCATGTCTCAGATTTAATTGATGTCAGAACTGGGTTGTGGAATGAGCCCCTTGTGAGCCAGACGTTCACTGAAGTTGACACAGCGCGTGTTCTGCAGCTTAAATTTTCCATTAATCAACGTGATAAGCTAATTTGGGGTTTCTCAAAGGACGGGGTATATTCTTCTCAAAGTGGTTATAGACTGTTGGACCGGATCGTTGCTACTCATTCTCCCTCAACTATCGCGTTTCCGCCCATCGAGAAGCAGCTATGGAGGAATTTGTGGAAGATCAAAACCTTGCCGAAGATTAAGCAAGGTGCGTTGGAAAGCTTTGGCGGGTGCGTTGGCCGTTTCCGAGAGACTTCTCACTCGAGATATCCAGCTAGATCCCAGTTGTATAGCTTGTGGAATGGAACCAGAAAGTATTTGTCATGTGCTATTCTTATGCCCTATTGCGAAGGAAATGTGGAAACTATCTCGGATCCCTGTCCCTCAATCAGGTTTCTCTCCTACCTCTGTTTTCTTGAATCTTCATCACCTTCTGTCCTGTAGCAAGAAACAGTTTCTGGCTAAGGATGTTCGCTTTTCATTTCCCTGGATCCTTTGGCATCTCTGGAAGGCTCGTAATGCCTTAATTTTTGAGAAAACAAAGTTTACTCCAGCATCGATTTATGTTACAGCAGCAGAAGATGCAGTGATTTGGCTTAAACTGAATGGTTTTATCGATGAGGTTATGGTATGTCATCCTCCGTTTCCAATTCGAACTAACCTTTGGCTTAAACCATCTCTTCCTATGTTGAAGTGTAATGTTGGATCCTCTTGGTTTTCTGTTGATGTTATTTGTGGAGCTTCGTGGTTAGTCCGTAATTGCAGATGTGAAGCCTGTTTCCATAGCTGACGGGCAATGAAGAATATGAAACAGAAGATGGTTGTTTTTGAATCTTCTTTCGTTCAAGCCAGAGAAGCTCTCATGCATCCTCAGAACTTCCCAATATTCACATATCTTCTTGATGATATTTTCAGCCTATTACAAGCTTTTGACTTTTGGAGCTTTGATTATTCTTCGATAAGTTGTAATCAGGTGGCAACTTCAATAGCAACAAGCGTGACTTTTTTATCAGAGACATCATTCCTATATTGCTCGCGGTGGTCCGTATTGGCTGCATCAGCTAATCCTTTCTGAAGCCTCTGCTACCTAAACTATGTAGGTTCTTTTTGGTATTTCGTTCGATAATGTCCAAATGTTTGCTTTCTCTTCCCTCTCTATTCTGTTAGTTGTGAGGGTTTGGCTTTTCCTTCGTTTTGTAAGGTGGCTACTGTCATCAGAACTTCTTTCTTTTGCTTTTGCTTTTGTAAGATGCGTTATGGCATCAGAATCTGGTTTTTGTGATTTCCATCAATATAAGCGTTAAAAAACAAAAAAAAGTCCACGTTAATCGAATTCAAATTGCAATTAAAGTAAAATTCAATCTGACGCAATTTTAAAAAAAAACTAACTCGCCCCAATTATTACCCGACCCGAAACAAGAAACGAGATGGTTATTTAGAATTAAGAATTGCTACAATGTAATACATAAACGCTCTTTTAGGAATGCTTGCGAGTCGTTTATGTGCCATTAGTTTACAAAGTTTCTTAACATTGGGAGACCTTTAAACAACCAAACCAAACATAAAATAAGTTGATTCAATAACACTATTGTAACTATAATTACAATGGTCAAAATTTGTAAATAGTAATAAACAGACGACTTTGCTTCATCTTTAATAACAGAAGAGTCGAGGGACTATCGAGCAATAAACAGAAATAATATTGCTCGAGAGTATCAAAACGGATCTAGAAGCGGTTGTTGCGAAGTAAACTGATTTAGTATTTCGATCTCAAGAGTGATTGTACAAGAACAAGAACAAAGAATTGCTAAGTGTGTAAGTGTGTAGTGCTTGCTGCGGAAAGAAGAAGTTGTTTGTCCCTTTGCTCTCGTCCTTGTTTTGTACTTCGAGATCGTGTTTAACGTTACTGTTTACTCCGCCTAATTCGCCATGAATGGTTCCGAGGCTCTGACTGTTACGTTCAGGCGCCTTAATTCACCGGTTTGAATGAGTCTTTGATCTCGTCGGGGTTGACTAATGGTTCTGCATTAAATCCCTTTTGACTGTAAATTTCACCCCGGTTGGCCTTTTAGCTCAGCTCGTCACCTCGTATGTGCCTTTGAGTTCGTCAAGCCTTTTTACCATTTGTTTATTGGGCCTATTTTGCTGGGCCAGAATTTTATCCCCACAGTTAGCCCCCCAATTCCTTGAAATGGTACTTCGACCGTTAAAAGGAATTTCGAGGAGTAATCTCTTATCGGACTGAAATCCCAGGGAACAAAATTTCCTTTCCTTTTTCCTCTTCGCAAATCGCTTGATTTTCTGATTCTTGATCTGTTCTCTAGATTTTTCCCGTTGATTTCTCTATGTTCCTTCTTCTCTTCTTTTTGCTTTCCCCTTTAAATTCTTCTACTCTCTTGGTTATTTTCTAAACTCCATATTTCAAACTGCTTGGTAAGTGCTCTCCTTGCGACATCCTTTTTCCATTGTTTTCTCGAGCGTCATCTTTTGCTAAACTTTTCTTCTTATGTTGCAGATATGGATCTTTTAGTCAACTACAACGAGCTCCGCTCCACACTAATTGCCAACCCTGATCATAAGATGGTCGATGCAGCTAATGGTGACGTCAATGCTGGGGCCGGTAGTGGCGTTGATACTAATGACGGACGTGATGTGGCTTCAGCCCCTCCTCCGGACCCATCTCTTGAGGCTGGTGACATCCATCCGTCTGACCCAAACCTTTCCGCAATCCCAGTTTATGGGATTCAGGATGACACCGAAGTCCGTTTGCTGAAGCGGGTTCGCTCCGAGGTGGAACTTGTATGTACCTCCGAGAAGACACACTCTCCCAATCGCGAAAAGAACGGGAGTTCCTCTCGAAGTGATTTGTCTCGCCATTTGAAACAGCTGAAGCACAACTGGGACTTCGGCTACAAAGACAACATCCCTATCGTGAGGAGCCCTCGTGCAACGACGACATTGTTTTGCCACTACCGCAAAACGGGGGTTAAAATCCCTCCTTTGAGTCAATTCTCGAAGAATGGGCATGAAAACTTCACTCGTTTTGCTGACACTCTAGGGCGGGTAAGAATTTGCTCCTTCGTTTTATTAACTGACCACCTTTTCTTTCTTACTTAAACTCTCTCTCCTGCTTTTCTTCAGTTGATCGCCTCCCACAATAGTTCCATTGAATGGTATGAGAGGAGGCTTCGTGGGTCTTCTCCTAATGCGGACTCCTCGGCCGCATTTCCGAGCTCTCTGCCCATGTAAGCTCTCTCAGTCTCCTTGTCGCTGATAACAGTAAACTTGTCGCCGAGGTCCAAGAGTCTTCTTCTAAGATCGTGGCTCTCACGCAGCGTAACCAAGGTCCTGAAATCAAGAACACCAAATTGTTAACAAAGTTGAAGGAGGCAAAGTCACAAGCTGACGAGGCGTTCAATTCCCTCCCCGAGCTGAGGGAGAAATACGAAATTCTCGAGGAATCTCGGGATTCATATGTCTCTGCGGTCCACATTGAATTTGAGCGAGTTATGGAGGCGCGCTTGAATGACCTGGCAGAGAAGGGTGTTGCCTCGACAAAGAATCATGTGCAACTCTTCGTGTTGTATGCTCATGCCAAGGGGAATCTTGATATGCGTCAATGATTGTGCTATTCTTCTTATTTAAACATTCTTTCATATTTGATTGAATCCATTCCTCGCTTGTTTTAGCAAATGGATCCTTCCAGTAATGCATATTCAAACTCTGCTTCAGTTGATCCATCGCCAGTGAATCAACAATTGATTGTTAAGAGGGGTTTGCGCCGGTCTGACAACGAGTTTGTCCATTCCGGTCTGAGGTTTCCCCCGCTGTCCCTTTTGATTGATCTTGATCCACAGATTTCGCTCAAGCTCTCGATTTATGCGAGAAGGTTAGTAATGTTGTATATTCTTTACGCAAAGTATTACCTTTATGCTTTTGTAACTTTTATGGTGTGTTTTGCTAGCTTATCTTTGAGTACCGGGACACGATACGACTTCAAAGGGAGACTCGTCGGAAGATGGATAAGTTGGCTCTCTGGATGAAGCTATTTGAGGAGAGAATCAGGCTCATGGAGTCTCCTACTGCAAGATGGGACAAGCTCGGTATTGTTCCGGTTCCTGCCTGCCTTTGTGCGGCTTCTTGCGACCCGATGTGATTCCTGGTGGGACAAAGCAAAGCTTTCTCCGTTTTGTCAGTTTAATTTAATTTGTACCTGGCGTTGGTGCCCTCTTTGATGAATAATGAATAAGAGCTTTGTTTCTGGATTCCTCTCTTTGTCGATATGAGTAAAGAATTCGATTTTGGAAATCTTTCATATCTTCCTCGTTTGAACTACCCGCTTTTAGGACTATGCCTTTTATTCCTTTGAGTATTGAGGCGTTCCTTGAGCCCCCTGTGAATTGAAGGGCTGGCACTTCGAGATCTCTCTTTACCCCTTTGGACAGAGAGTTAATCTTCGAGTTCCTTTTTCATAAAAGAATTGTATCTTGAAATCTCTCGTCATTCTTTTGAACAAATAGTTGTTCTTCGAGCCCTTCTTTGTTTTGCTCAACAAAGGTTTTCTTTGAAGTTTAGTAGTTGTACTCGACTTTGCAAGTTTCCTACGTACCCATTTCTGGATCAAACTACTAGTTAGTTCATTTGTCTCCTTAGCCACTTTGGGACATTGCCGCTTAGTCATTAGATGACTGTTATCTGTGGAATTAATCCGCAAAGTTAAGGTACGAGGCTCCGACCATTACATTTTAGGCGACTTAACTCACCGGTTTGAACGAGTCTTTGGTCTTGGTAGGGTTGACTAACGCTTCTGCATTTAATCTCCTTTGACCGTAGATGTTCACTCCGATGGGCCTTTCAGCCCGCCACCTCGTTTGCTCATTTGACTTCGCTTGGCCTCTTTAACTTTACCGGACTTTTTTACCATAAATTTAGTGTATCCTATTTACTGGGCCAGGATTTTAACCTCCACAATTATATAACAATCATTGTGAAAACCATACATAGTAAAATTACTTTAAATATAAATTTTATATGATAAATTATAATATCTGCATCGGATGCAGGCGGGAAAAATGTCAAAATCAACCTCTACTAAATTCGATGTGCCGAAGAAAACCTGAACTAAAATACAATGCAATTTCCTATCTTCCGGACATAAAAATTCAAATTTCATACTCAAACTATTGAATCTAACCCAAATTCAGCATTGACCGCAAATCCGTTAGTCAAACCGTTAACAGCATTGACTCAGTAGTCTGAATCAGCTGCCACGTCAGCTAAAGCGTCCACAGTTGCTGAGTCAGCTGCCACGTCAGTTGTCATTATTTTTTTTAAAAAAAAATCCAATTTTTTTTCAATTTTTTAAAGAATGATATCATTTTTTATATACATTTTTTTGTCTTAATATTCCATTAATCTTAATTACCTAAAAATGATTCTATTTAAATCTCAATTTTATGTTGTAATTTGTTTTTTAATCACAGGAGCTAAAAATATATAATTAACTTATTCATTGTGGAACTATATTTTAAGGAAATATAAATTTCATATCTACGGATAGATAAACAAATCAAATCGAACATAACCAATTATATCATTAAAAGATGTCTAATTATATTTTTGATGACATATATTGCTAATGTGGATGCTTTTAATTGGTTTTAAGTTATTGGAGGTTAGCATTTTTCTTTATTTCTGTAATTGGTTTAAGCATCCAGTCAAGCCACACGACTCGGTTCATCAACCAGGGAAGTCTCTCTAGAAACCCATCAAGTTTCTCAGGTCGTTTAAGCATCCAGAAAGCTTCATCAAACTGTTTTCCTTGCGCAGAAACGTCTTAGCATTTTTTTTTATTAATGTAATTTTTATCTTTTATTATAATAATAGAAATATTTAGGTATATGGTCGGTTCGATTCCAAATTTTATTTCGGTTTGGTTCAAATTCACAAGTTTTGGTTAAGATAATTTAGTGTTTCAGGGTTTTTCGTCCTTTTGGAGAAGCAATCCACCTACTTAAGATTAATAAAATATTACAAATTTAGACAAAAAAATAAATATAGAAAAAAACATTGGAAATTTTCTTTTAAAACAATTAATGACGGCTGACGTGGCAACTGACTCAGTAACTGTCCACGCTTTAGCTGACGTGGCAGCTGACTGAAACTGCTGAGTCAGCGCTGTTAACGGTTTGACTAACGGATTTGCAGGCAATACTGGATTTGGGTTGGATTCAATAGTTTGGATAAAAAATTTGAATTTTTATGTCTGGTAAGTAGAAAATTATACTGTATTTTAGTTCAGATTTTGTTCGGCACATCAAATTTAATAGAAATTGATTTTGACCATTTTCTCGATGCGGGCGAGTCAACTAGTTATCTGAAACATGAGTTTGTATTCAATTTTACTCATATAGTTCCTTACATATTATAGGACCAATTTTTTTTACTTTCGGCAACAAGTTTATACACATATTTTTCCCCTAAATTTTCTTTTTACGACAATAACAAAGAATATGGAAGATATTCCCCAGATTCTCCAATCAGGTCGGTATCTTTGTTGATACTCGATACAGACCAAGCAGAATTAAGTCCGGGCCGTTGTTATAATGCGCCACATTGTTACTAATGAATAGTGTCTTTTTCCAAGCGTATCTGTGACATCAAGAAACTGAATCATACATGTTTTTCGTTTGTGCAGTAAAACTCTAAAATCTGCAATGAGATTTGTTCAACATACCAATTGAAGAGCTGAAGAGAGATTCATCACCTTTTGCTTCAGTGAGTAGCTGTTTTCCTTCACTCTGCTTTTAACAAATGCATGTTTCTTGTTGTAGTGTTCATCCTGCTTCCATGTCCAAACCATTTTCCGATAACACCACCAATTGTTCTGGCAATGTAACACAACACAATCTAATAGGAGGGGCATCCCTTTAAAATATATAGGAAGTGACAAACTTTGTTTTTTGGGGTTTTCCCGCAGCTGGATCAAGAAACCTACCTAGTAATCTAAGAAACCTTGACGAGAGAAAAATTCGGGTCTACTATCTTTCTCCTTATCCTTTTCACCTTTGATGCTGTAAAGGCTGTTGCGGCGGCGCAGGGGTCCACCATGTTTACCAACAATAACAATGAATGCCAATAAACCAAAGGCCCCAAGAAGTGTCTTTAGACCCACTCTCATTTTCCTGGAATCCAAATGATAAAACAGAAAACAAATAAACTATTAGAAACCCAATAATCATAGAAATAGTAATTGTACGGTTCCTTTTGTTAAATGATATAACTTATATCTTACCTGCGAGGTCTACATTCGTTTTCTTCTATGATTACTTCGTTATCAACTTCATCATCTACTTGAGTCAATTGTTCATCTGGGATTTCAGTGACTTCTCTGTAAGCGAGTTTTAATCCTATCTCAAGAATGGTTACTTGATCTCCAAAATCCAAAGACACTTCCACTTGATCCCATGTTTCCAAAAAGAAATCTCCATTTGGAAAGTATCCTTGCCAGATGTGTTTTTCACGGTACATACCAATCCCCTCCGTTGCTGGCTTGCCATTCCATACACTTCCTTTCGTTTGATTTTTGACTCTGATCTTTGGAGAGTCTCTAGACATCACATTGTGTTGCTGGCTCACATATGATGCACACAAGGTAAACCCAACCAGATCAGGATTCAGAGCTTCAGGCACCATAAAGGAGATTGAATTCATCTCATTCTTGAAGCTAACCCAGTTTGGAAGGGTAGATCCCGGGATAAAAAACCTCCCATTGGCACCCACAGCCCATCCCTGTAACACAAAAAACCATCATATAATCACAACCAATGACACCTTCCTAGTGACCATTACGGCATTACTAAATGTAAAACAGTCTAAGGTAGTTCAATCGTTTGAGTATCAAGAATCAGGAATCAATTCAATAGGTTAAGAAATAAAGAGAGATATGGCGGAAAAAAAAACCTGCATGATTCTTTCTCTATACGTATCTGATATACGGCTGCACATTTCCATGTGGATGACTCCAACCGTTTTGAGTTTATCCAGCCCGGGAGTATCAACAAGTTTAAAACAATTTGTGAGGTGCAACGATTGCAACACCGTGCACTCTGTTAAATCAGGAGTTCTCTCCAACATGATACAGTTGCTTGCATATAAAGATCTCAACTTTTTTGGTAAACTGAGCATGGATTGGAGTCCTGAGCAACTATCCACTCTAATAATCTGTAGATTTGGAAGGCCAGCGAAATCCGTTTGTAAATGATGAAAGTTGTTGTCTCCAAGATCAATTTCCTCGAGAGAAGGAAAACTCCCAAGATTTTTAGGAATCAATCCATCAGATAGATTGCAGGAACCTAGACGTAAAGTCTTCAAGCAGCTTAATCCATTTAATGAGAATGGAAACGATAGAGCAGCTCGAGGACTATTTTCAGAATGCGTGTAGTCTTTGTCTTTCCATAATCCTTTGCAGCCATCCAGAGATAATTCTTCCAGTTTCTTCAGTTGATTACTCGAAGAGGGGAGTTGCCTTAGAGCAGTAGAATTGGCTTTAAGAGTTGTCAAGGATTCCAACGCACCTAAAGCATCATCCAATCTCTCGAGTTTCGAGCAGCCTGATAGAATGAGAGTTTCCAGCGACTTCAACGTATAAAGTTCCAAAGGGAGCTCACCAAGCTCCGTGCAACCTTTCAGATTTAATAGTACCAGCTTTTTATGAAGAGCCCCTATCGACTTGTGAACCCGAACCAATTTCTTACAATTTATCAAGATCAACTTCTCGAGCTTTGGCAGATAAGAGAAGTCTGGAGTCTCTGTAAGCTGGACGGAATGACTGAGGTTGAGGTATTTTAACTTTTTCAAGAGCTGTGGCTGCTACAAAAATAACAAATAGTAGAAAAGAATAATCAACCGCAACAATGAAGAATAACTTCTCTAACTTCAAAAGAACCTAAAATAGGTTATTCTAATAACTTTACCTCTTGATCATCCCAAAGTCGTTTGAGGTTGCTGTACTGAAAGTCCATGACAACTAAGCTTCTTAAATGCAAGTTTGTAGGGACGGAGTCTAGAGGAAACTCAAACCAGCAAAGCCATCGTAAACCTTTCGGAAAATTTCCATAGCTTCCGTTAAGCAATACATGACTGAGCTGTAACAGTCGCAGCCTCCGTAGTTTTGAAAATGCTTTAACCTCCAAATTTTCGACAGCTGTAACTTCAGCCTTTAGGCTGAGTCCTTCAATTGCATCAGTTCCCTAACATTGGAAGCAATTTTTGTCAGTGAAATGTTATCTCAAGTCTCCCTTATAATTTCTAACTGAGAAAAAGAATCCATTGGGCTTTTGTTCCTTACAGTATAGTTTGTCAATACATCAATAACATTATTAGGATCCCACAACCTACTCCATCTTCCACAGTTCCGAGATGCTCCTTGGACAATTTGTCTTCCCATGTCTCGTAATAAGTCATGCATCAACAGCCTGTTATCATGGACTGTAATGAGGAACCTCTCCTTTAGCACACTGAGTCCTATGCCAGGATCTAATTTGCATCCATCCAATATGCAACTTACATAGTCTTTATCCATCCCAATGAAGAAGCAAGAAATATCCAAGAATATATCTTTCTGTGCAGCGTTTAGTGCATCAAAGCTGATTTGAAGCTTTGCTTGAATGTTATCATCGGGTATTCTTTTCAATGATTTCAACGTGCTTTTCCACTCAGAAATGTTTCTCTCGAAGAGAAAAGCACCCAAGACTTCCATAGCCAAGGGTAGTCCTCCACAGTATTCAACCAACTTTTCCGAGAGCTGACGAAATGCTTCAGGAGGTTCACTTGTTCTAAAGGCATGCCGACTTACAAGTTCAAGAGATTCATCAACGTTAAGTGCCTCCGGTGAATATATATTAATAACTCCGAGCTGCTCCAACAAATGCTTGTTCCTGCTTGTAATGATTATCCTGCTTCCGGCCCCAAAGCAGCTCAAATCTACTGCCCATGAATGAAGCTGATCCATGTCTTCAACACCATCAACTACAACAAGTACCTTTTTATCGCAGAATCTATGTTTAACTGCATGATCCGTGTTGTTGAACACTGTGTTATGCCTCCTTAAGATTTCAGAAAGAAGTTTTTGCTGAAGATAAACCTTCCCTTCAGGTTTCTTGACGTATTCTCCAAAGTTTTCTAGGAAACTTGTTCCCTCAAAAAGATGTGCGGATTTATTATATGCAGCCTTGGCTAGCGTCGTTTTACCGATCCCACCCATTCCGCCAATTCCGATAATCAGGACATCATCCGAACCAAAGCACATTAGCTCATGGATACGCGGTAGACGTGTTCTAATACCAACAGCATATGTAGGTAAATGCAAGTATGAACTAGGCAGCTTTCTGAGAATATCTTCAGTCACTTTGTCTATCAAATCTGCCTCATTACTGCAGCACAAGACACATCAGTAGTGGTTAAAATGGCGAAAAGAAATTCAGTCACCGTAATGTTTTCTTAACAATGACAAGTATGATGAAATATAAGGGACAAAACAGCAGAGTATAACGAACTAACCGCCAATGATCCGTGATAAACCCAGACAAATTTGCAACTTCTTTTATAGCTGCCTTCCACTGATGCAACTCGCTCTCGAGGTAATGGCTTTTGTGCTGATCAAAGGATTTACCATATGACCCTTTTTGATTGCGTACATCTCCTGGAGAAACCTGGTAGAATATTGGGACTACAGATCGTCCGGAGTCGCTTCTGTGGAATTGCATAATGTGCACAAGCTCATTAAGGCACCAAACTGATGAAGCATAGTTCTCGGATAAAACAACAAGGAAAATTTTGGAGTTTTCAATGGCCTTAAACAGCCCTGGGGAAATGCTTTCTCCTGTTTCTAGTTCTTTATCGTCCTTGAATGTGTATATCCCAGATCTTTGTAGACTCTCAAAAAGATGGGCTATAAAACCAAGCCGCACATCTGCTCCACGGAAACTTAAGAACACATCGTAGCTCCATCGCTCCCGAATTTTTCTGCTGGATTCAGCCATAACTGGACAAAGATTTAGGGATATTAAATGAGGCTCACACTTCATAAAAAGACATTCTTTATCAGTAATCATGAAGGGTGAAATTCTATGAATCCATGAATTTGGTATTAAGCATGTCTTTCTATGTAAAAGAACTTTCTGTTTCGCAAAGCCATGAATTTGGTCTTAAGCGTTTATGTATTTTATTAGGGCAATACAGAATCTGAAACAGAAAGAGAAAGATGACAAAGAACAAGAGACATTGTTGCTTGCTTACCTGAAAGCTCTTCTTCTTGGCAGGTTAATTAGTGAATTCTCTCTCTCTCTCTCTCTTAGAGCCTGGGAATTTCGCAAAGAAAGCAATAAGACAGATCGATTAAGAA
Source organism: Eutrema heterophyllum (assembly GCA_002933915.1). NCBI lineage: Eukaryota > Viridiplantae > Streptophyta > Magnoliopsida > Brassicales > Brassicaceae > Eutrema > Eutrema heterophyllum. Next base: position 46,144 of record PKMM01011766.1, read on the forward strand.
AATTCAGATAAAGGAGAAAATCTAAACCTTAGCGTCTAGTGTTAAAAGAAAAGTGGATGGATTGTTGTCTTCTTCTGTT